>JAOVVB010273092.1:0-17958 GCA_028570985.1 Heterobranchus longifilis | reverse complement strand
CACACACACACACCCGCCCACACACACTCACACACACACTCACACACACACACACACACACACACACACACACACACACATAAATAAATATACATATTGTATAGCCTACTCCTGTGAGAAGCATTCATAACAGTATATGTCCAGACTCAGCTGATTGGTTTTATGCTTGCAGCTCACACTGGACCCACCAACATATTGATCCTCCAGCTCTGTTTGCAACTCTGACTATGTTTGTTTTCATCTCTATCAGGGCCTATTAAGGAAAAAAAAAAAAAGCTGGAGCTTCTCTGTGGTCTCTTCTTTTAGAAGGCAGGGGAATATTGAAAGCAGCTCAGCACTCTGCCTGCTTTGAAATCCAGGAGGCAGGATGATTGGATAAGTATTCGCTGCACATCGCTGTCCCTGAATGGCCTCGTCTACCTTCGCTCTCAGCACTCTGCACTCACTCGCTGATATCCATGCACATTCACCGCGCCTCTAATGGATGCAATGGAGTCAGTGAAGAGAGAGGGGAAGACAAGAGAGTTTGATAGCTCATGTGGCTGAGGGTACATGTGTTGAACTTGGGCCTAAATGAAACGTTAAATGCTGACACATGTTGCATCCCACTGTCACACAGTGACATTATGGCACAGGAATTCCTGGGACAAATTCCAGCCCCCATTTTCCCTCAATCGCCTCTGTTCTCTCGACTTCTCTCATACCCATTGCACCACCTTTCAAATTGTCCAAATGGGCACCAATTTACCCACTGCACAATGCACCGGGGCATTAAATTCTGGAAACCACTGTGTTCAGTAATCACCATAATAAATTCACAGAATCCAATTAAATCTACAGTATGCCTCCCATCAGTGTGTGAATGGAGGAACAGACGGGCTTTGGCTCCAGGTACGCAGAGATGGTGGACGGTTTCTCACAGCTGACAAACAAAATGCAGGAGAATTATGTTAGGAGAAAAGCACACAAAGAATAAAGGATGTGTGTGTGTGTGTGCGTGTGTGTGTGTGTGTTTGTGGGGGCGTGTGACGATGTGAAGGAGAGAAGATGTAGGGAGCCATATGGACTGTGACTTCCGTGCAGCACAGCAGGAGGTGTCCATGGAGCTGTCTAGCAGTGCGTTAATCTGGCAGGTTTTAATGGCAGAGGCAAGCAACAGCCAACAGCTCTGCACTCCCACAGCAATTCCACAAGCGCAGGCCTCTCCGGCGGCCAAATGGACCGTGGCTATAAGCTAGAGGAGCCCCTGTGTTTGTGTGTGTGCGTGTGTGTGTGTGTGTATGTTTTTTTTTTTACTTTCCGCTGTCTGCATGTGTGAGGAAGTCAGGGTGAGTGGATAGGTCCCAAAAACAATGGACTTTCACCCAGGAGACTGTGGTTTGTGTCCTGCGTCAAATCAAAAATCAACGTTATCTAACAAACATAGTAATTATGGTTTGTTACGTAACAGACATACTTAAACCTAACAAAGTAGTTTTGTATCAATTCACAACATTAACAAGGTGTTTAAGGGTGCTTTCACACCGACTTTTCGGTTGGATCCGAACCAAAATTACAGGTGTGAAACCTTCCTCAAATCACCGACAAACTAAACCCTGGTCCGTTCCTTTTCAGTGTGAAAGCATTTTTTGGATGGTTCGGTCTTTGGGACCAATTAGCCTACAGGAAGTTTGACAGTTTGGCTGTCGTCCGCTATTGTCATGTTAGTGTAGGGAAGCTCTTGTAAGGAATAATTCAGTGCTCAGTGTGTCCGTAGTGAGTGAGTGAGTGGTCGGAGTGAGAAATTAACAGTAAAGTTGTTAAGTGGTAGTAAATGTAGAGCTTAGGTTTCAGCTTGTCTCTGAATAAACACTGCAGCTCCTCAAGATCCAAGTAAAGTTCCCGTGTCTTGCTTCGCAACAACGCAACAAAACAAAATGAGCCGCAGTAGTTAACCAGTGCTAACCTGGCTCGTGACAGCCAACCAACAAAAGGCCAGTCCGCCCCAAACCTAGTGCCTATTTCCCTGCATGTTGAATTTAACATGCTGTGGGGTGTGTGTGATTTGACTCACCAGCCTGTCCCCCCTAGGCGGTCCCCCCAGACCCCCGTCGGTTAGAGTCTGCCATCTGATCTGGCCAGCACGGTCAGCGATGTGCTTCGTTCAGGTATATACACTTGGAGGTGTGTGGGAATCGCTGTCTTAGTCCTTTGTCTTCCAAAATGTCTTTGTCTCATGCCTTCCTCCCCAGCATGGTGAGACCGCGTCTGCCTCACTGCTGCGGCTGCTGCTCGTGTCACGTGTCACTTCCGCCCTCTGACACTCCTCACGTTTCTCGCACGTGTCGCTGATGAAGACTAATGAGTCAATATACACCACACCCCCAAGTGTTACATCAGTCTGGCACTGCCTCCTACTGTATTTCCTGTCTAAACCAGGTCTACACCTACACCCCCCTCCATAGAGAAAAAAATCTGCATACTGTGTTTCTTGAATAGATTCATATCCTTGCTCAAAACAAGTGTTACTGAGTAAGCCTAGGCAATTTGAATGGCTATTATGCAAGGTCATTCATTATACTATAATAGAGAACCAGGCCGAGCACCTTCCTTCTCCTCTTGTTTATTTTCATTTACATAACAATTTCGGAGTCATCGTTTTGTGTTAAACCATGAATTTTCTGGACCCTATTAATTTGTGTCTCTCGACTATAGTTTACGATTAGGATTCATGGTAAAATATAAAATGATGGCTATGGGTAGGATTAGGGTTCATGGAATGAACGTTGTGTAGCCTATACGTTTACGTTCTTCCCCATCTACATTGCCAGCTGTGTGCACCTGCTTGTACTTTGTAAGTGTTTGTGAGCGAGAGAAAATGAGAAAAGCCACTTAAACAAATAGGCAACACACAGAGGTACTTACATTATCAACACAATGAAATAACCAGTACAAACATCTACACAGGGAGACAAATACACACCAGATTTTAAAGTGCTCCCAGTATTTCTGAACAGTTCCCTTTCAAACTAACCTGCTGAAGTAATCAGAACTATACAATACATCGGAATAGGAATGCACAAGAATAGTACAAAGCAAAAACATTTTTCAATTAGCAATCTTATCATTCCTCTGGGGTTGTGGGGCCACTGCAGAGCAGAGACAATGGACGCAATGCATTTCAAGTCACAGCAGTGTGCCTCTACAGAGCATACCTCCTCTAAACAGCAGGCTGGCTCTGTGGGTGGAAGACATTCTCTAATTAGTGATTTTCCCTCATTTCGCTGTGTTTATTGATTGGCCATTGTACTAAACACAGTGACGGAAATTATACATGTGTGTCTGCAGTTAATATCCAATTGCTTTCATTAATTTGAGTGTTAATCCAAACTTAATTAAGAGGTTTGTATTTCCTAAAATGGTGGTCAGTGTGAGTATGAGGCTACAGTATACACACAAATGTAAATGTAATTCTTATTTTTCCGTCAGGCGTAAGCCTGGAAGGAGATCCTGCGAGTGAGTGAGTGACTTTGTGCATCAGCCTGTCTGCAGATTAATCTCTCATACTACTGGACCCATCAGCCTAAAATGTCTTGTACACATGTAGAACTGTATGCTCAAGGACCTCTCGTGGTTACGGTGCTTCACAGTTTCTGAAAAATAATATTTTATTGACCGTCGTTGACTGCAGACTCCTCTCTCCTCTTAAGTGATCAACAACTGCTTCAAGCTGGAAAAAGCAGGGTGCCCTTGTAGCTCACCTGGTGTGTGCCACGTGCACAAAGGCTTACTGCAGAGACCTGGGTGCATATCTGACCTGTGACCTTTGGTGTTTTACCAAAACATAAGACATAAGAGTACTGATCAACTCTGTTGTGCTGGGCCAAACTTTTTTTTTTATTACCACAGAGACTGGGGTTCAAATACAGCCAGTGGCCATTGGTGTTTTGCCAAAATGCAAATATCACGAAAAGCAATGGGGCACAGAAGTACTGAGGAACTCTGTTGTGTGATCTTCTTTGTTTGGGAGGGGAGAGGGAGACACGCCTCGCAGAGATCTGCACTCTACTGGGTGCACCTTTCTAGTTTTATCATATGTCCACATTCTTCTCGTTTTTCTCAGTCTTTTGCATACTTTTTTCAGTGTTAATGTATTCTATACTGAATATTATGTATTGGAGACCTTATCATATGCTCTATTACAATGAGGCATATTTATACTTTGTTCGGCCACATACCTGATATCTGCCTCATAGAAACTCAGCTCCAGCCGTCTGCCTCTCTGCGTATGTGTGCAGTTTCGAAACCGAAACAGGGAGAGGGCATTGCTGGGTGCATCAATCTCCCGATGACCCAACCTCATATGTTGATTCAATTAATCTGTTTGTTCGCCAGGGCAAGCTGTGCACAAACAGGAATGTATCATTCATTTAAAAAAGAAAAGAAAAAGGGCACTTTCTCTCTAGGAGGCAAAAGGGCAGGTGCTCCTCGAGGTCTGTCTGTGCACGTGCATGGCAAGCATGCTATCATAGCATTCTCTTGCTAGCAGTATAACTCTAGGGATGACATCGTGGATCTTTTGGTCTGTAGGTCGGTCAGTCTGTCAGTTCACCACTTTGGTCTCGGATGAAGTATCTTAACAACTATGAATTAATATGAGCATTACCATTGACAGCATTTTTGTTTTTTAATGACATGTCTTGACAACTTTTGGATGGATTGTCATGAAATGAGTTACAGATATCCAGGGTACCTGTGGGGTGAATCTTAATGACTTTGGTGATGCCCCGACTTTTCCCTGCAGCGCCACCAGAAGGTCAAAGTCTCCACTTGTCCTGTGAAATACCTCAACATCTACTGTTGTGATCACAAACATGACACTACCCAACAAAAGGCCCTGGCTGGATGCCGAAAGTCTGTTCCCCGCTCAACATCTGGGATGCCACATTGAAATTTGTTGACAAAGCAGAATTGGGGACAGCCTTTCCAGCTGCATCAAAAGCACTAAAGGCCTCATTTGGAATCAAAATAGAGGAAATCTTCACCAAAGAAGCCAAAGACAGCAGACAACATTGCAGAAAATGTGTGTACTCCCTGACCACACGACTGCAGAGTCTGCTGTGGGGGAGATTTTGTGAAAATCTTCCAAGGTTGATGTCACTACATGCTCAAAATCACCTTAAATGCCAAATAAGTCTCCAGTTCCTGTATGTATCAATGACACCAGTCTTTCTCGAAGTCTGCCAAACAAAACGGATTGAAGTTGGCTTTGAAAGTTCACCAAGTAACCCCTTCTTAAGATCTGTGGAAGAGCTGTGGAGGCCGTGTGCAGTTTCAAGTATGCACATCACAGACAACCTCTATGGGTGCAGAGTGTCTCCCAATAGAGAAGGGATCATTAATGCATCTACTTCCTGAGGAGACTAAAGAAACCTGCTTCATACTAACTATGACCTGGTTCCACAGTGTGCTACGGAAACTGAACTGTTTCAAACATAACGGTCCTACAGTGGATAGTGATGTTGATATCCACTACCTGAGATGTACAATGTATTCTGGGATTGGATTGACATTCCACATTCAGTAATGAATATGTCCTAAAAGACAGTTGGTGGACACACTAATCCACAGTTGTTGGAAGGTCATGTAGATGGTGAGCTCTGCAAGGGGCAAGGATTTGATACAGGTTTACAGCCGACCAGCCTGATGAAAGACATTTGACTTTAAACCTGCAATAGCATTTTTGCATTGTGTTTGTATTGTGTTCATTTTCACCATTTCATCATTCAGTCCTGTGTTAGTTATCTGTCCCACAGATGTAACTTTCTGTCCCACAGATGCTGCAGCAGGGGTTGCTAGGAGTAGTTGTTTTTCAACTAAACTGAAGCTATATGCCAATTTAAAGTGTTATTATTTCTGTATTGACTTACAACAACCTGTACAACTTCATCAACTTGTCACAATTTTCGTGACAATTTTTCTGTTGCCATTTTTCTTGTTGTGGCACAGGGAGATGAAATCCCCATTCTGTGTCCCGTCTACACTGCACTGATTAGTTCTGTTGTTTTTCCCAACTGCCAATCAATGAACGCAATACCAGACAGATAAAAAAAAAAATGGAGAAGGGGGTGGCACTTCAGAGGTCTGCAACCAGGCAAAATCAAGCTTGGATAGATTTCTAATTTTACATTGTTTTGGAAATGTATATTGTTTACGGTGACAAGATATATCCAGAAACAATCACTGCCAAGTTGGCAAAAACCTTTAACATTTGCTCATACACTGCCACTCAGCCTATTATATAACCATCCGTTTCACTGGCGGTCTGGGAACAGACAGCACACGCCAGCTGATAATGGCATTGGGCAGTAATGCAGTTTTAATAGCAGATTGATTTAAAAGTCTGCAGCACACAACAATGACGTAACTTCAACAAAAAAAAACAGGAAGACAAGATGTTGACTGAAATTGATTATCTGTCGCAAGCAAGGCTGCAAGTTGATTTTCATACTGCAAAGAATAGAATGTAAACCAGCGGCAGCCTGAAAGAAATAGCCCATCCAACGATATAAAGCACAATGGTACTGCTGTTAGGTATACAGGATTTGTATTAAAATGGCTGAAATATAGGCTGTAAAGATGCGGTTAGATGCGAATTTCAGTCGGGTGACGCAAATGATGCAGCGTGAATGATGTGCATTCTCTTGAGTTGAAAAATCGGAACTTCTGCGCCGAACGACGCAAGTAATCGCCCGAATGAAACGAGTCAAAACAAAAGATTCCAGCGTCCAAACTCGCGCAAATTAAGTAAGCAATGCAATGTTGTAAACAATGCAGTGCTGAGAAGTAGTCTAACTCCCAGATTTTCTCAACATATTGACTGACATGTTACGGCATAAATATATGTTTTAACCTCCTAAAATATAAAACTATTCCTTCATGGGGCGTGGGGTGATTTTAGTGTGTCCTTTTATGGACTGAACAGGGTATTGATTTTGATTTTTACACAAGCAGCCAGCACTGACATTTTGAAAAATTACTGAAAGTACTACTTATCAATGTGATCAGTAATAATGCAGGGGCAGATGTAGAGTTGAGAGCACAGAAAGCACTTGAATACATTTATGACTTCCTGTCAGAATTAGATGTCACCACAAATGGCAGTATTTAATATTTAATGTAATTACATCACCATTAGAGAAATATTTTATCTTCCTCACCCTTTTATCTGCTCAAACTTTTTGCTGGATTATCTAAATGACAACAGTAGTTAATTAGCTCTGTCCTTGATTCTGAAACCCTTAAATGGAATTTGATCTATATGAATGATAAAAGGTTTAAAAACTACTGAAGTAAGTACTATTTATTCTCTACAACTGTAATACCAGAAATGCTCTTTCCAGGTATGTTTTGTGGTAATGAGCCCTCCTTGTTCAGGAGAACCATGTGCCTGAATTTATATTTGAAAATGACAGAAAAATGGTGCATCACATGTTTTCCTTTCTTCCTGCTTAACTGGGTAAGAGGTTTAATGGCAGTGGGCTCAGTGATTCGGGGGAGGAGAGGAAGAAAAACATAGGAATGCAAAAATAGTAGAAAGAACAAAGGACAAAAGTAGTAGAGACATGCAGGAAAAATATGTGGAGAGCAAGTTGAAGAGCCTACACTGGAGATGTGATGGTAGTGCTAAAAAAGAACAGAACAAAAGCTCAGAAGAAGACTCTGCATTTCTTATAGAAAACATAAAAATCATATTTATAGCAGAAAAGCTTCAGTGTGGCTTGACATAACGTGGAAGTCTCTGCTGAAGGGATGAACACCAATCTTCCAATAGATCTTCCTTCATTTGGTGCTTTGAAGGTGATGGTGGAGTGCGCTGAACATCACCATCATTTCCATACCCATCAGACCATTCAGTGACCCCCTGCCTTGTAAATGGAGGCATTATCATCCTGGAAGACACCATTCCCATCAGGGTTTTCCTTTCATTTGTCACCCATCTGTAGGCTATAGACATTTGCAATGTCTGTGTATTTTGTTTTGAATAGTAATCATACTGATATCAAACATGATAACTAGACTATGCTGCATCTCTGCTGAGTGTTAAAACCCATTATAGCGATCATGCTGTGTCCTACACATAGGCCGCTATTCCATGGGTGCTTCGGGGCCTGACCACCCACGGAGAAGGCAGAGCACCCATGTGCGCCAGCACACAGTTGGGGCCAAATTTCTGTAATGTCAATAGTGAGTGAAAAACAAATACAGTTTTTTTTAGGATTCAGTAGCTGTGTGGGCTTATGTGGTGATGATTAATTGACTGTATTTTACTGTGTGCACTTATATGCTTTCGTGAGATAGCCTATTATAACTTGTTTGGCGTGTTAATAGACGGGCCCCTTGTAGTCTATTCTGTTATGTTGCGTTCTTTATGGGTGTACTATACAGCGCCCCAGGGACGGTGTATTTTTGTAGGCCAACCCAGAAACTAGCATCACTCTGGTTCCCTCAACAAAAAGCCAATGGTATGTTTCCATTGGATTTTGGACTATTGCAGAAAATGTGGCAAACAAAAGTTTATGATACTTACACGTTTTGTTCAGCAAGATGATCTTCACATATGAACACCACTTTTATGATTTTAGAATTGAAATGCAATCGTCAGAAGTAAAAGCTAACGTTTGGCTACAAACAAACTACACCACAGTTGCATGTGTTAACCACAGACTTAATTTCAGGCATCTAACCAAAAATGTATTCAAAAAACCCATTTACTTGGAGACATGGGCTCATGACTGAGCTCTGGTCTCAGCTGTCTGGAGAAAACCAGGTCCCCAGGTGTGCTTCATAATGACTCATACATCACGTACCTGGTTTCATTCTCTCTGATAATAACATATATTTAAACCTGTGACTTCAGGACATCACCACTAATTTTACACATGACTGCTGTCAACTGTTTAGTACAACACAGTATAAAAATGTTGTCTTTTTTCCTCATAAAATGATGAGTTTATCCTCGAAATGCTATGACTATTCTTGGAATATTCCGACTTTATTCTTGAAATATTATGTTTTTTTGGTGCCCTGGTAGCTCAGCTGGTAGAGCGTGTGCCCCATATACAAAAGCTAAAGTCATAAGTGGAGCGACTGCAGGGGCAGAGGGGGCGACCACCCCAGGGTCCACGCTCAGTAGGAACCCCAAAATCAGACCCTTCTCCCTACTGAGCTCCCCAGGGTTAAGAAACTAATGGTTAAAACTATAAACCAGCACAAAAATGACAATTACCAAACCACCATGTTCTGAACAGACACATTAAAAACACAAACTAAAATATAAAACAGTAAACTTAAACTACTCAGTCCAGCACCAGGCATGATGGGAAATGTGGGCCATCACTAAAATATTTTTTCCACAAAGTCTCGTTTTGGTCAGTTCCAATTTGCCGTTTGTGTTTTTTTAAATCTAGCTCGGCCAATAAAATGGAGAGAAAGTAGAAATCAGTTGCAGTGGGTGACAGAAAGAAAAGTTTAATTGCATCGTATTCGCTCTTCTTCTTCTACATCTTCCTGTTCAGATGATTTTGTTCTGTGGAGGATGGTGGAAGACAAATGGACGACACTAAACTACAGCAGGCTGAGCAGAGACAACTGCTGAGTGAAACATCCATAATTAGTCTTTATTAAATTGTGGTGATGAAGAAATCAGTCAGAATGTTTAACTCCATGTTTACTGCATCTTGGCACCCGTAGACTGTCTACCTGTTTGAATAGACCCCCGTGTCTATTTTGTGTTATGTTTCTGATTAATTAATTAGTGTTTATGGATCAGATATATCAGATACTTCAACTATAAATGACCCATCGAGAATGCTCTGCCCGCTCTGTACTAAGTCTAGCTCCGTCCTGACAATCTTCAGCTGTGCTATCAATAAAGCCCAAATAATATACATCTCTTATATATAATCTTCATGCCCAAACCCATATGTAGACCCGGACCCATGTATTTCATGAAAGCTGGGACCAAGACTCACAGTATCCTTGAAATAAAATGGAAATATTGAAAATATTTCCAACGCCGAGTCTGAGTTGTCACTCAACTGATGCCACCAAGAGGCTTGAAGCTTAGATGCTGTTTCCACAAATCTGTCCAAAAACAGTTTTATCCTCTTATGAAAGGATTAACTCATCTTATCTGTTGTATCATTATAATTTATATTGAAGAGACTTGAAGAACAAAAGCTGAGGTGTCACATCAATCTCTAAAACATTTAATATTGTCAAGATGCACCATCTGTGTCATCATGTGTGTGTGTGTGTGTGTGTGTGTGCTGTCCATGAATTAGTCATGGTGATTTTAGTTTCTGAATAATGAATACCGCTTATTTCCCCCAAAATTCTCAGTAAATTACACGTAGCCATTTGTAGTTGAATAAACCTGCTTGCATTATACTTCCATACAGGTACCTTCCATTCTCATAAACATTGTCTTTTCTCATTAACACACTGCTGTGACATTGGTTTAATTAGATGTAATGACTGTTCTGGAGAACAACACATCTGTAAGAGCTAATTGCCACAAGCAGAACTGGCTGTTAAAAGCAGAAAAAAGGTTTGTGAATTTATTATCTGTATTTTATCATTTTATCATCATTGGAAATGCACTGCTGTAATAGAGCAATAGAGCCAATGAGCACCACGGGGGGGCTAGCAATTAGCCAATCAGGGCGAGACTTACGCCATTGTCAAGCTGTGTGTTTTCACTGATGGTATGTCGCCGATATCATAGTTTGTTTTTACTTTGTTCCAGTGGTGTACTGGCCATCTGGCGTACCGTCAGCCGTAAAACAATGGATACAAGAGCAGCATGATTGAATTACTGTATCCCCATTCAAGTTAGCGTATGGCTAACCGGAAGTTAGCCAGCTCAGAACGGAAGTCTCTGGTGATTGGTTAGGAAAAATGTAATCAGTGTAACTATAGTTGACAATTCTGTTTGATATCAGGCAAGGTCAGTGTACGATTCAGATGAAATCAGTAATACAAATACTAAAATAAAATGCCTTATTCTGGGAATAAAGACAAAACCACCGTCAGCTTCAACTGAGCTTTTCATCTATTCATAAATTAAACTAAAAGTAAATTACAGTTATCACCTAGGGTTTTAGGGTTTTTAGTGCGATGCAAACAAACACACAGTGACAAACAAAATTCATTAAAAAGAAAAGATTGCTTTGGTCCTTGTGGTATTACATTTGCTTATAAGTGATATAAATTCAAATAAGCTGCAATTAATCTAATCGTATACAATCAATCATCACATCATCCCTTCAGACACCTGATTGGACACAACACTCTTGGCTGTCACTGGTCTCTGCTTCAGATTTTAGAAATTCAATAACATGGTAACTGTTTTAGCCAACTTTTTGCATTAATACATAATAGGGCTGCAGCCAGACATTTCTCTGTTCTCAGTGGTGATGGACGGGATAGTGCTGCTGTGTTTCAGTGCACTGTACACTGCATAAATTAGCCGAGTGGCTAGCAGACTTCCTACTGCCCTATAGCTTAATCCCGACAAAACACTATGGTGAATTTTAGTCTGCATGCAGTTTTTTTCAGACTTAACATTGTTGAAACAGAGCAGCCATTATTAGTAGCAAGAGCAACAAGTTAGCAGACTGCTGACTGCACATTCACTGTGTGTGTGTGTGGGTGGGTGTGGAGCCCTGCCTTTGGTGAAAACAAAGATGTTCGATAACAGCAACAGTCTCACTCTGAGCTGAAATGGAAACGGTGCACTGCAACACCCTTCTGTCAGTTTAGTCTTGGGTCTATAATTATCAGGTAACTTAAAATAAGGTCTTCTCATTCTTCCGTCATGAAGAGTGGAGCAGGTGGACCCAAACACAGGAGACTGCAAGCAACAGGACATCGAAGAAAACTTTTCTCAACAGTGCAAAACCAAGGATCCAAGACTGAACTGAAAAGCATGGCTTAAATACAAACTAGTCTGACGAGAGGATGAAGTGCAGGTGGAGAGAAGGGCAGAGAAGCTCAGGTGAGGAGAATGAGGTGATTAGGAAGCAGAACAGGCAGGGAGCTGATTGGCTGGAAGAACTCTGGGAGCAGGAAGGACTAACGAGGATGATTCAGAGCAGGTGTGTCGATGGGCAACAGAGGGAAAGGCAGTGCAGGCACACGAGGGGGGAAACACAGCAAACAGAAAACCAAAAACCCTGAAATCAATCCAGGCCCAATGATAGATTTACAGAGTAAAGTACAGTGTGCTGAGGTCACAGATGGGGTTTCCCAACACAAATTTAAAAATAAAAATAATTCCTCATTGTATAAAAATACGTACAGTACAGCACAGTAATTAAAATGAATATGTCATTCCCCAGAAATAATACATCATTAGGTTAGTAAACACTGAATAAATAAACATAGATTTGACTTGCAGCTAATGATGCATCAAAACATTAAAAACCCTTATATTAATGTGCAACAACTGATAGAAAATAAACATTATGTTTAGCTTGTCCTCTGCAGCAGTGTGTCTCACTGCAAATGTATGATACATTTGTTTATTACACGTTTAGCTAATAATACATTTTGGTTAGAGAGAAACATGTGCAAGAAATGAAATTGTGTACTTTCCACGGTTGAACACTTAATGTCAGAAAATGTGTGTACATAAACAAACACATTCATGTTCACAATTTCCTCAATTTAAAACTGTTTACTCTGAGAAATTACAGACTGCCGATGACTTCAAATCTTTCTTCAGACCAGCACTGCTGCAGTCAGAATTCCAATGAGGCCATTACTGCCTTCATCCAGTTTTATATCCTCGTATGATTTCTTTTCATACTTTCTTTCCTCCTCTCTTTTATCCTTCTCTTTGTCCTTTCCCATATGCTGTCCCTTTCATTCCCTTGTGACTTGTCTCCACACCTTTTCTCTCATTTGTTTCCACTGTAATCCTTTTTCTTCAGTCTCACACCCTGTCCTTACCTCTCTTTCCCTCCTCTCCCCTTTCACCCTGTCATGTCTATCAAAGTCGGGATAATGAGAGGTAATATTTCCGGTACACACTCACGCAGGGCCGACCCTGTCATGCCCTGTATTCTCACGGTTTCCTTGGCAGCGAGTCAGCATCTGGCTTCCTAGGGTCAAAAACTACTATGCCAGCTTTGAAGGTAATGACAAAAACTGAAATTAAAAAATGTCATGCTGGTATACAAAGACACATGTATTTTGCCTTTTCTAAACTCTTGTGCTGCTGTAACATTTCCCCATTGTGGAATCAATAAAGTATATCTGATCTTATCTTAAATATCCTGGATACAGGCACCGCCATCTTGTTCTGCGCAGTAGTGACTGGGTGGCATCGAATTCCCGCCCATACTCTCGACCAATTGCGAGTCAATTGCGACTGTTTTTATACCATCAAATAACTAATTAAGACAAAATTTACCAGAAAAATGAACACAAACATAGGCTACATTAGTGTGATCTTCTTTGCACATCTTTGGGAAAAATGTATTGAATGTGTACTTTGAGTTTTTAGTTTGGCTCATGTTCCATCCGCTAACATGAAGGAGGCGGGACTTATGACTGTAGCCAGCCACCAGAGGGCGATCCAGATGTTTTGTCTTGACTTAGGGAGCTCTAAGCTGTCCATCTTTATATACAGTCTATGATTTAAACAGGTAGGTAAAAAGATTTACTGCATGTGTGTTGTGTTTTGTTAGTGATACCCATCATCCTCTATGTGAAATAGCATATCATTATTGCTTGCTAAGAAAATAAAATGGCAAAATTGTTCCGATAGGATCTGTGGAGCCATTCTGAAGTCTGACTCTCCTCCTCCTTTATTTTTACTGTTCTGTCCCAACAAGTCATCCAAACCATACGACCATAAGTCGTGTGTTCCTGCCCTCCAATATTCAAGCATTTACTACTACTTTACTACTACTTACTACGGTCACTAGAGGGCGTGCGTAACAAGAAAGCGTTGTAGTTGCTGCTTTTACAAATAACCTATGCTGTTGTTTTTCAGTGGAGGACAGTCTGTTCTGTCCCCAACGCTCACATTGTTTTCCACTCTGCTCTTCCTCTCCATGTCCTCAGTTTCTTCCTGTCTCCACCTCCACCTTCACTTATCCTCCCCCTCGTCTCCCTCGCCGCTGTGCTTCCTCCTCCTGCCCTTCGTGCTGTACACCTTGTTGAAATATGCGTTTATAGATGAATTTGATGACAAGATGTGGCACCTTGGTGCAGAGACGAGGCTAATGAGAGGCAATTACCAAGATGCAGAACTCACTAATGGACTTTTGCCATCGTTTGTCTCCAGCTGATCCTGCTGCACTCCTCTTTGGCGGGGAGGGGAGTGAGAAAGGGAGAACAGCAAGTGAACTTTTGAGTGTGTTCCTCAAGTTGGAATGTCACATGCTTTCTCCAAAAGTCAAGCAATGTGTCGATCTACAATTGAAAAACAATTGAGGCAACTGTGCCAATGATATTCCCTGCCCAATCAGAAAGCCATCTCAAACCGGGAAGGGCAAAAACAAAACCGGAGCCAAGGCATTACACCGTTATTAGCAATAGCAATTAGCAGCAATAACTTAAAATATATGGCTCTAGGCTGGGGTGTATTTCATTTGCAATGGTCAGTGAACAGCAGTTAGCAACAGCAATAACAGTTTGGATAACCTTTGAAATTGCAGGCTTATAGTTACTGTAGAATGACTGCAAATAAGTTAAGTTTATTTAAAGTCCCCCTAAAGTATGTAACCATACTCTGCTTTGATGAATATTTTTGTTTGACATGGTTTTCCCAGATTTAAAAAAAAAAAACTCAAGAGAAGGGGCTGTAAGCACATCTACTCTTTCTCCCTCATTAAGGAATTCTGGATCTGAGGTTGAGTCGTTTGGTGACTACATTCATGTCTCTAACATCAGAGACATGCAGCCACAGCTACAACAGTGTGTTCTTGCTTTTTGTACTGACAAGTCCGCTCAGCGCTGGAACTTTCAGGATTCTTTGCTTGCTTTGGGGTATTAGACAGCAATTGGCTTTCGAATTAGTGACATATCTAATATAGCTTGCCAGGGGCACATTTGAATTTCAGGGAAGTGCACAAACATCTCCCCCTGCAGGAGAGGGATGTGAAAACACCTCTCTAGTGATGGTACGAGTCAGTAGCCTATCGTCAAGGTCAGACATTTTAGAGGATACAAACACAAGAAAGAACATTTTGAGTGACGGGGATATTTAAATGTTACAGCATTGGAAAGACGATTACTCATTTATCAAGACAACTATATTTGAATAGTCAAATACCACATGCGATGCCTCATTAGGCTTTCTAGACCCACATCAGCATTTGGTTTTCAACAAAGCCCAAATTCAGTTGTTAAAAAAAAAGAAACTCAACACAAAGGTAAAATTGCATGGGAGAGTGAATTCAAAGAGAGAATCCCCTCAGGGTGCAGCATAACCATGGGTGGGAAAAAGTCTATTACAAACATGAAAAGAAAATTGGAACAATGAACGGTTATACAAACAGTAGGAGCATCCCAATTGAAGTCCAACTGTAGGATTATGTCCAAAATGTATATAGCAAGACCAATATAATAAGGCCAATACCATTATGAAAAACATATTAAACTTTTGAATTAGTAAAAGTAAAGGATACAGTGTACGAAGGTGTGAATGGGTTAATGGAGCCAGCTCCTCTAGCTACTCTCTTACAGTAATAGATGAGAACAACCAAAGATGGCTACTGCTAGAGCTCTAGAGGATATTTTGAACAATATTTTGTATTTCAAAGGAGCCAGCTTCTTTAATGACAGCTGGGTGCTAGGGTAGGAAGAGTAGGCGCAGTGAGGCTCTATCCTGAGGATTTTGATAACAAGGAGGCCTCCCTACTGATATACTGTCAGACAGAGATGTTTCACTGTAATATTTCATACATTAGGGGATAGTTCAGAGGTTTTGAAGTGGCATTGTAGGAGGTAGTTAGACAGTGTATTACCTTCAGCAGATCCCAGTCTGCACCCGTATGGAGAAATGTACCGCTGTGAACAGGGACCGTAGAAAAAAAATATTTTAGCCACCTAAAAAAAGGCCCACCTACGTAATCATTTAAAAAATACTGTACTTTCAGTAAAAATACTGAAAAATCTTGATTATGGCCACTTTATATTACAGTACTTCATACCGTTTTCACATTTTGTGCAAACATTTATTGGGAGTTTTTGCTGGAAAAACGTATAGAAGGCAACATAATGATGAGACCACTGACTGTGGGGTAAATTGTACAGATTAAGGTTGTTTAAGATTGAGGCCTTTTCTTTTTTTTTCTCCCGTACGGCACTTCAACCCAAAGCAGCTGGAGAGGGTGGTTTGTTACACAAGGAAGGTGAGGGGGCCAGCACATAGCACACCATTGTACTTAACTTGAGTTCTCCTGCAATTATTTTTCTGTATTATTCACACAATTTATTTTTGGATTTGAATTTGTGATCTACCTTGGTGAATAGATGTGAAAATGCTGTGCAATGTCAATACTCTTTCAGTTACTTGTTTTAGTAATGTCTCCTCCATAATGATTGCATGTGGGGGGGGGAAGTAAACCAATACGAATTTGGTCACAATAAAAGGGAGATGAGGGACTGATTATCAAGCGACGTCAGTGCACACCTGCGGCTCGGTTTCAATTATGAAGTCTCTGGTTGCGTATCGACGGAGGAGCAGGACATCCACACACAAAACACAGGGCCGGCCTTGAGAGAGCCACAATGACTTCCATCACTCTCTGTCCAACTTATTGACCGGCAAACTTCTCGAAGGGATCTCCATGAAAAATGGATGGCTGTGTTGTTCTTCTCAGCCTGTATGTTGTTGTTGTTGTACTAGGTGCATTAAGTGAGTCAACAGGCAGCGGGAAATCTAACTGCTACCTTGTTCCTCAGAGGAAAATATATCAAGAGAAGAATGATGTTGAACATTGATCCTGTGCGGGGCCTCCAGTCTGGCCTCTCCGTGTGACAGGATATGACAACATAATGTAGGACCACAGCCCATGACAGAACAGGGAGCTTATGTCATAAATCAAATTCAAGTAGAGGTTGAAGGGTTTGGTGAAAGTCACAGGATTAGAGGGAGCTGGGTAGAGAGAGACTACTTAATGTAGATAAGACCAGTGGTGAACATCTTTATTAAATGTTAAAAACAATGGACTTTTACAACGTGTATTATGCAAGAGAAAGAGAAAGAGGCCATGTAAAAAGAAAGTGATAGAATGAATGATAAATAGTACCTCTCTGGAACTGTAGTACTCGAACGCAGTCCGAGTTCCAAATCCAGTCTTAAGACGTTTTAGTTGAACACCTCTGACTTGTGTCAGTCTTCTGGGATTAGTGACACAGACTGCGAGTTTCACAGCAATGAACTGCCAGAAACAGCAGATGTTTCGTGTTGTGTGTGCAGGGCCGTTTCAACATGCAGACTATGTGGTTGCATCGGGCCCCCCAAGCTGCTATTTTAGGCCTTTTATTTTATAAATTAAAATGACTGGTCCCTCACTTTTATCAGTTTCTTGATATAGGAGAGCCCCAGTGTTTCCCATTTATTGTCATGTTCTGCAGGTTTAAACTTGAGATGTTTGATTTGAATTTCAGAGAACAAAAGATGTTAAGAGTTTTTCACGGATCTAGACTCTTTTTCCTCTAAAATTGCACCAGAATGATCTAGAAACAATTTAATGGGGCACTTCACAAGGATGCACCAGAATGATGAATTTAAATGTTAAATGCATGCCCCCGGACCACCTTAGAGGATTTGGTATCCCCCCCACCCAAACAACATTTTGCATAGGGCCCCCAAAAAGCCAGAAACAGCTCTGTGTGTGTGTGTGTGTGTGCGTGTGTGTGTGTGTGTGTGTGTGTGTGTGCGTGTGCGTGTGTGTG
>JAOVVB010273083.1:0-17958 GCA_028570985.1 Heterobranchus longifilis | reverse complement strand
AGCAGAATAATGTGAGTGTACAATTTCTCTGGAATCGGAATCGAGAATCGATAAGAACCGGAATCGATTTACAGAATTGGAATCGATTTGCAGAATCGGAATCAATTTGCAGAATCGGAATCGGAATCGGAATCGATAAAATTGAAACGATGCCCATCCCTAGTCATACAGTATATCAGGTAGTACCACCGTGCATTTTATTCTGTACCAGGTGAACGAGTGCAATAAACATTTATATAAAAAAAATCTTGAGAGAGAAAAGTGATCTCAGTTCAAAAGAAAGAAAATTGTGATTCTCATTTTATCCAGAATCATGCAGCCCTACTATAGAACTATGAGCACATCTTTGCTGCACCTTGTATACTGTATGTGGGAGCCCTAAAGATATTCCCATGTAGCAGATGTCGTGCAGAGATAAAAGTAGAGTTTCACTAATGAGCTCTTTGATGTGAATGTAAGGGACAGCATTACATGATCAAGCTCAGCTGAAACAATCTGCAGCTTTAAATATTTTATTGACGGAGCAAAAATGTGCCTGGGCCATAGCAGAGCGTCCAAATCATCCAATTATGTTTGTACTATATATTAAGTTTATATCCAATTAAGTATATGAATCCGCTGCTCTGATTTTAACATTAAGAACTGAATTACTGTTGGCAAGGATACATAAATAGTCATCACTGGGAAATGTGATTAAGCCTGTGCTCAATTCTGTTATAAAACTGATAAAGAGAAATAAGTATGCAGAGATTAGTATGGATGAGGAGATTGTTTGAGATTGTTTGGCAAAATGCTTTTGCTTGGAGTGCAAATCCCTCTGGAGGGAGCAATTCAGTTGCTGTTTGTATTCTGCTGTATTTGCATCGGCTTCGACAGTTCATCCAATCAGACGATCCCGTGCACACCTACAGTGACATCACCCCCTCCATATCTGCCAGCGGCGACGGCAGATATCATTCTCGACCCCATCAGTAACGAAACTCCTCCACTCACAATCTGTTTTGTCTTTAATAAATCAGCCTGGCAACACCCACATATTCCTGTGGCCTTCAGAAAAGGAATTTATCATTCAGCTGTTGACCAAATCTGGCACACCCCAAGCTGCGCTGGCAACCGTCGGGGAGGTTACACACATACTGTTGATTTATTGGCATGATATACTGGACATAGCAAAATAAAATATGTTCCACGGGGCATAAGCCATTTATCTTGGAACTGTCACAAACCAATCTTCACCGCAAGGACAAGCAGAAATTGAAAAAGGGAAAACACAGTAGAAAGTTGACCAAGTAAGCAAAGCAGTGCCCTCAAGGCCTCGCTACATTCAAGCATACAGATATCTTGAACTGAAACTGTTGTATACCTTTTCATTGAATCTCGCTGCAGACAAATCTTCAGATAACAAAAGATGTTCTTGAAGGAAAGGCTAGACTGACACCCTGGAAGACTGAGGCACCGAAGGCCTGATGTTTACAACAACAACAACAACAACAACAACAACAACAACAACAACAACACTGTAATCTAATACTTTATTTAGATGTTTCCAGATTTCATTAGGCCAAGTGGATGGCATTATTTCTGGGTTGCTGGGAGGCGAGCCACAGTCTGCTGCTTTGGAGCTTTTTTTCAGTCCAGAGAGCAGACTAACACACTCAAGCCAACTCGTCGGGAGAAAAGGAACAGATTTCATCCAGCATATGGAATCTCAATGGGAGCCTGATAAAGCAGACCGCTGGTATTGCCCTCTGTACCTGCAGAAAACAATTAATACTGATTCCTCCCTGCCTTGGTGGCTCTTGTTTGGACCAGTGTCAGCAGCAGAGAGACAAAGGATAAGGGGGGGATCTGAAGAGATGCAGCTGGACTCTTTGGCTACTTCTCACATTTTCTTCTCCTGTGAAGCAGGCAAAGTGATACCAATATTTCTCTGGCAGCAAGAAAAGCCTGCTCACTCTGCCACGATAAGAGCACAAGACAGGGATGGAGTGAGAAAGGGGCCATCTCATACTGTGCCCGGCCATATGCTCTGACCTCTCCAGTCAGTTCAGATGGCCTCCGTTTTTATGAAGTACAAAAACTCTCGTGGATGACATTCCTCTTGATGTCTTTCATCCTCCCAGCTCAGTCCCCGTCAGTGGCCAGAGCTTGTTGTTGCAGTTTAACGTGAAGAGGGGCAAATGACTTATGAGATCCTGTGGTATATTTGTAATTTGATCCAAACAAATGAGTCAATTAATGCAGTTTTGAATGCACTTTGATTCAAGAGGATTTGGTAAAAACCCATCAGAAATTACTTAGCCTGGTCTTCATTTCAGATAACAAGTCAAAGGTTTAATTGCCTTCAAAAGCATGTATCATTCCAGTCAATGATGCAGGGCTTAGTTCTTTGGGGCTGAGTGGCATCACAGTGATTCATTGCTCACCAGTGGTTTTTGCTCAGTAAAAGCTCTACAGTAGGTAAGAAATGAATGCTGATGCTCCCCAGCTGCTCTCTCCTGTGCCGGTTCCTCCCAACCTACAAACTACTTCTGACAAACTGCCCAACAGTCCCTGAAATATTACCCATAAAGCCCAATGCCACTATAAACCTGGAGCTGTCAGCTGATTTGTGAATCCAATTAGCTTCCTCTCTGTAATGGGTGTGTTCAGTGCCATGATGTAAGTCAGCTGCTGCTGGCATCTGTCAACAAAGATTCAGCTTTCACAGCATCCGGGACAGATAACTGTATAGCATCACCTTTAAGGTATAGCCCATTACATCTGGCTCACTGGGTGAAAAGTGCCTGGATAAAGCCTTACTTCCTGTCTCTGCAGGCAACAGCTTCCGAGCTATCAACCTACATGCTGAAAATGACAGGTTTGCAAGATTTAGATCATGCAATAAGGCAGGCCTGCTCTGTTCTTTCAGTGAATGATTGTAAAGATCTACAAAGAATAGGTTTACAACATGTTGGGGCATGGCGCCACCCAGGACGATTGTTTGTTTAAGGAAATACAAAGAGGCCAGGGAGTTTGTTTCCCTATCCAGGAGTGAAAGCGTACTGAATCCAGACCTTCCCCCTGTGCAGACACAGCACTGTGGAGATAGGTCGGGCTACGCAAGACTAGATCATGAGAACAAACTTGCCATTCTAATATGAAAACCAGAACAAATAAATAATAATAAAAAAAGAAAAATAAATAAAAAGAAAACCAGAAAATATGGAAGCTACATTTAAGGCATTAGATGCACAACATATAACTTAGTACCTGTTATAGCCATGGTAGCTGTATGGCTCTAGGCATGGCAGTCTGTCTGTTAGTCTCCCAGTTTTATCTGCACCAAAATATCTCAGCAACAATCAGATGCATTCATTATGAAATTTTGTACAGGCATTCAAGATGCCCAGATGATGAACTCCACTGACTTTGGTGATCCCCTGACTTTGACTGTAGCAACACCAGCAGGTGAAAGTTTTCAGTTATCCTGTGAAATATCCCAATATCTACCCGATGGACTGGCACACATTTTGTACAGACATTCATGGACCTCAGAGGACAAAGCCTGACATTGGTGATTTCCTGTCTTTTCTTCTTGTGCCACCATGAAGTTGACATGCGTGGTCTCGACAACTACTGAATGGATTGCCATGAAATTTGGTACATCTGTGTCCCCCTTTGGATGAACTGGAATCAGTCTGGAGATCCTCTGACTTTCCATCTGGCACCATCATTAGATCAATACTTTGGTTTGTGACTGCATACCTGCAAAACTAACAACATTCCCCTCAGCCATATATTACTTTGTGTTTGGTACTAATTGGCACATGTTAGCATGTTAACACACTAAACGAGATGGTGAACATGGTAAATATCATGCCTTGTTAGCATCAGCATGTTAGCATTGTCATTGTGACAATAGCCCCAAGCACCACTATGCCTAAGTATAGCCTCACAGAGCCACTAGCATGGCTGCAGAAAGCATGGGAGCGCCCATCTTCTCATCTATGGACTGTTGGCGATGACGATATTACTTGTGATAAATAAACAGTTCTATCAGTTAATAGAAATAAACAGTCATATACAGTTCTACCTTTCTGCTGCTAAAATACAACACTTTTTTTTTTTGAAAAGAAGTTATTTTCTATTGAACAAATTGAACATTGAACTGAGCACAAAAGGCACCATTTAAAAAAAAAGAATGATAGTTACATTTTAAAGAGCCGTTGTCTACCAATACTCTCTTTCAATTAACTCAAAAAATCCCTGAGTGTCTTTCGCGATATGTCACAGTCTTTTGTGGTGTGTTTATTGCAAAAGTTGATATTGCGATGAGGATTTAAAAAAAAACATATATTGTGCCGCCCTAATGTATGTTTTTTGTTTTTTTTTATAAATGTGGTAATATATTCTATTAAATTGCAACACATGGGACCTACATTAAGACACATTCGGAACATTAAACACATTCAGTCCTTCCTGCATTCATGGCCCAAACACAGAGGTGCAGAAATGTATGCAGTGGAGTTTGGCATGTGATAGTATGCTAAAATCAGTGGCATAGAAAATGGTGAGATGAGCGTTTGCTGACAGCACTGTTGGAGTGCAAACTGAAGGTACACAACAGTTGGCATCAGTTGACATCTGGGAAAGAGACAGGCTGCTGACAGGGAGATTATCTCCACCAGAGCTGCAGCACAGAGGGAGCTGTCCACTGCAGCTGTGATGCTCCTTAGGGAGCAAGGACTCTAAGGTCTGCTCGGAGAGACTTTCACAGTTACAGTGAAAATTAAGGAGAAAACTGTATTCTAGTATTCCAGTCACTTAGCACACATTGCCACACTGAAAGACATAGAGGGGTGGAGAGCACATCCATCAAAGGACTGGCGAAATGATATTCAGGAATGCAGCAATGATGACTCAGATCCCATGGGCATCTGTCACCTGCAGGAGGCCATGGTCAGGCCAGTTTGAAGTAAAATGCTCAATGTGGTGAAATAAAAGCAGAGAAGGAGTGTAGGAGGGAGGAGAGACAAAAGGAGGGAGTCCTACTGTGCGTGTGTGTCATTGTTCATTAGCTTTCCTTCTGCCTCTGTTGAATAGAATATTTTTAGCTCCATTTCAGTCAGTTATAAATCCTCATCCAATATAAGAAACAGTGTGCTGTATTTTTTTTATCATAATTTGATTTATTAGTAACCGTGTGAAATGACGTCAGGGCTTTGATGTTGCTGTCTTCTCCATCTTACTTCCTGCTGAGCTGGTGAAGGTCTTGCCAAAAGGCCAAGTGCATTGAGGAAGATATTGACATGTTTCTCCACACATACAGTAAAAGACTAATTTTATTTTATCACACTGTTTTTATTTCCTCCAGCTCAGAAAATAATCAGAGGGGGCATCTAAACGGTTTGAGACCTGCAGCCTGCAGCCTAAAGAGGGATTCAGATTGGGCTGACCCAAGTGGAGGTCTCCTCAGCTCACAGACGAGGCCAAATCAATGAGGGATGCAGTGAAACGCAGACAGCAAACCCCACTGGGAAGGTGTTTGGATGCACAGCCACAGGCAGAGGAGGGATATGAATGTAGATGAGAATTCACATGGCGAGAAGGCTGCAAGGACTCACATAAGCATGAGAGGTGAATAAATGAGCCCCGACAGGAACCATAGGAGCTGATGTCTTTCACTGGACTTTTGTTGCTTCCATCTTTATATTTTAAACTTCTTTGGTATGTATGTATCACAGAGCAACAATTTGTAGTCACAGGGAAGTAAATGTTTGACCATACACTTGTTGTAGTTCTGTCAACTGAGATATGCCAAGATGGGATGCCAAATGTCAGCATATTACCCGGAAAAGCAAAGATTTCTCCATTTGGGCCTAGCCTTTCTAATGTATGCATATTAAAGATAAATTAGTCTGGTTTGCTATGTGCCTGGATAAAGCCATACTTGTAAGTGACTAAATCTGTCATTTTGGGTGAAAATAAGAACATAGATTTATGTCACTTTGATGGTAAAATGTGAAGTTTGATCGCTTGTTTCCCTGCAAATAGTGACAGACGCGAGGGGTGTTCGGGTGTCATTAGAAAAGTGGGAATTTGTAGTTTATGGCGATATCCTGCATGTCTTTGTGTGTGCTATTTAGATTTGAGATGTGTTCAGGTGTCTTTGAAATCATGGGAATTTTTAGTTTTTGGAACAGTAACTTATTACTAACAACGCTCTTATATTTACGACATATATAATTGTCTGACTTTATTGTTAAAATGCTTTGTAATAAGACATTTTGGACATTTGGATGAAAAAGTGATTTTTCCAAACCACACCATGTGTCACCCTCAGTACCGGGGCTGTTCATTAAGTATCGGATCGGTACTTGGTATCGGCCAACATCCAAAGCCCAGGGATCGGTATCGTATCGGAACAAAAGTTGGATCGGTGCATCCCTATTTTTTTCCTATCCAGAAGTGAAAGTGCATTCAATCCAGACTTTTCCCCCAGCGCGGACACAGCGCTGTGAAGACAGGTCTGGCTACGTGAGACTACTTCAACTCCAACCATGAACTCCCCTAGAGGAGCTTCTACCCTTTGCTTTTAAACAGTAAGCAACTTCATACAGACAAACCAAGTGCATAATCAATAACATTTCTATGTAGAAAATACATTTTCAAATCATTATTCCAATTGTCCTAAGACAGACATATTAACAAAATGGATTGTTTAGAGTACTTAAAAAAGACTATTCCCTGAAACAATGAAAGCACCCCTCTGTACTCAAAATGGGACAGTCTGAGTCCCTCTACTATAATGTCCATTGGAAGCTCCTGGTTTCCTGGTTGGCAGTTTGGACCTATGACAGCAGGTAATATTGATGGGAGCTGATGGAAGCTGCATACAACCAATAACTTAATTTGAATGTAATGTATTAATACGTTCATTAAGTTGTTATTTAATTAACAATGTACAACCAAATCGAGTCGGGTACAGCCATAAAATATGTACAAAAACCAAATTGTAGTTTTTGTTTACTATGTGCAGGTGTCAGGAGGCAACATTTTTTTATATCCTTGCTAGCGTGTCTATACTGCAGGAAGGTAATCAGTGAAAGAGGCATGATGATAATAGACTGCAACGTGTGTACCAAACTGCACTTAGAAATTATAGTGTGTATGTTTACTATGTGATATCCTTGATAAAACACAATCTAAGACAAAGATAAAGATCATAAACAGAGAAATATAAGGGAGCAAATACTACAAGTACAAATAAACACTGCCAGAAAGAAAAGCAAAAAACTGATCAACTCCTCATTTTGTGATGATTTACCAAGAGAGCAAGCAAATTAGATGATGTAAACAGTTATAGAAAGCAAAAATAGTCACATTAACAGGAGAAATTTAGACATGAAATTAGAGAATGCCTGAGTGACTGATGTTTAGGCATACTGCTGACTTTAAGGTGCATTTTACTGGTCAGAAATAGACAGTGCAATGCATTAACAACTCAAATGAAAGCTCTTTTGCTTTCCTCTTGAAATGTTACACCAGTGATGTATCACTTCCTTGTGAATGCTGACCACTATCCATTCCACAAGAAGACTTTAAAAAAAGCAACTGAACAAATTATGGTCAGTGAGATGTGCTGAACACACAAAAATCCACAAAGTTATCCAAACAGCGGGAGTCTGACTCTGGCCAAGTTTAGTGTGGTAAACACTCAGGTACAGGGGTTCTTTTGAGCTCACACAGTGAATCCTTCATCGCTGCTCTATATGACATATTAGATAGAGCTTCTTCTGTGTTCATGAAAGGGTCTGCATAGTGGGTGTCTGTCAGAGTGAGAATGTTTACAGCAAACAGGGCAAAAATTCCGATATATAATTCCCAGAAAAGCCCCCTTCGGTAAATGGAAAATTACCAAGTCGCCATGAAGTTCCTCCATATTTCAGTCATTTTAAAATAAATCAATCTGGAGTAGCTCTATTTCAACAAACACCCTTTCCATGGTGATTTGACTTCCAGGAGGAAAATAAACATCCACTCTCATTCAGTGAAGGGTGTATGTTCTTCATTCAATGCCAGACTGCCCCTCAGGACACGAATCACCCAGAACCCAGAGGGCTTTAGCCACACTATTGATAATATGTTTGGTTCTGTATTCCCTCCTTCGGCATTATGGATTGTTTTTCATTGTTAAAGCTATTTTTGTGTCATGCAAGTGTTCATGTCCCTGTTCATCCTCAAGCTGCCATCAACACCCCTCAAGGCATCCTATGTCTATTATGTTGGAGACATGGCTGCTTTTCAGACAAGCAATCTCAGTGGAAGCTGCTTTTTCCTTGGCCAAACCATTGAACCACAGCCTCAGTGTTCCACCACTGTCTCTACAGGGAAAATGTTCAACATAGCAACATCTTCAGGAAAGGCATGCTATATAGACAACATTGGCAGTAAATCCATCAAATAGAATGAGAGAGGAGTAGACTGATTCTTAGGGTGTTTTCAGACCTGCAGTTTGTTTGCTTTGTTCCGACTCAGGGACTAATTTAATAGAATTGTTGCATTTTCCCCTTAGCTTGTTTGTGTTCACATGGCAATATTCAAGAGCGGTCCAAAACAAATGTCGTGCGCAAGCAAGCTGTTCTGTCATTGATCAGAAATGTTACCAGGAAGATTTGCCTTAAAACGCTTCTGCCTTTCTTTTTCATTATGGAGCACCAGCAACGTGTATTGCTAATTGTTTTCATTGTGTGGTTTATATACCAGCAGTCATTAAAGAGATACTTTGCCAATTTTAAACCAGCTCTGTGCCATCTTAGTGTGAGCTGTGTATAGATGAATGGTGTTTGGCTCCCCTCTGTGGCCACAGCGCATGGAACGGAGGTCTGCCAAAATTTGCAGAGTGACGTGAAACGCGCTATCCAGCAGATTTCAGATGAAGGCCACATACAGTGGGCATGCACCGGGGATCTCAGCAGACCTCCGTGGGGAATTCCATGCGCTGCAACCACAGAGGGAAGCCAAGCATTGTTCATCTACACACAGAGCTCATACTGCCATAACACAGAGCTGGATTTAAATCAGCAAAATATCTCTTTAAATGAATAAAATATCCCGCTCCAGCAAGCATCAAGTCAGTGACTGGAAAACAATTTCCTGATGCATCTTATTAGAAGATGTTCCGCCTCAAGAGTTTGCTGTTGGAGATTAGCTCTAATGGGTCCAAACCACCACACACTCGCACGGCCATTGTTCTTCAGACGGTGCATCAGGTAAACTTGATTAGATTATCTTTATAAGTATAGTTGTTTCGGATGGAAGGGTCGAATGTGTTCTGACTGCAAACAAACCGCTCCAGAGATCGAGTGGAGGCGAGCCGAGAGCACCCTCTCTAGGCGATCTTGGCCCACTTGTTTTGCCCCGTATCCGAGTGTGATTGCTGCGTTCACATATGTCCAAACGATCCAAACCTGGGGGTGAAATGTTCCAGGTTTCAAAACAACTGGTCCAAACGAGCTAGGTGGGAATACACCCTTAGTAACCTGGAAGAAATAGTCATTTGTTTGACAAACTGTCTCCAAGAAACGTTTTGGATAATACATAAGCAATATAGTAAAAAAATCTAGCAAAAAATGACAGTATTTTCAAATTAAAAGCTACAGAATACAGAAGATAAGAGCCCTTGTGAGTAGGAATTGAACATTTCTGAAAGTGGTGATCCCCAGTGGTAGTGCCAAAGCACACTAACAGAAATTAAGCCCACATGTTTAATAGCACTACATGTAAAGGCCTGGTACTTTTTGTTCAAGCACTTCACTGAGGCGATATCACAGTGGCACTTGTGTAGCGGTATCATTACATAAACTGGGGATTTCTAATTGTATTATGCAGTACTTTAGAAAAGAGACATTTGCAGAATGCAAGCATCAATCCGTTGGATTTACACCAAGTCCGACCTCTGTTCCAGCCAAGGTGCTGAGAGGACAGGAGGCCAACAAACTGTCTTTACCACACTTAGGTGTTACTCAACAATAGAGCACAACCAATAAATCAGCCCGATATTAGCCTAACACAGATATATTGGTATTGGCACTGACAGGAATCCTTGTCAAAAATGTTTATGTTTGTAAAAGTAGCTGCTTGTGCCCATATGGCCCCACATATACAGTAGACTCCATCCACTGCACAGCAGTAGCAGTGGACACAGGCACAATCTGACATAGTGTGTTTCATCCTTACAGTAATCCATCATAGCCTGTGTTGTGCTATTTCCAATTGTTTATCCTGGCATTGCTGGAAAGAGAAAAATGCCAGAATCACAGCAAAATCTCAGCATCACTTTGTCCCTTGAAAGAGGACACAGAAATATTTTATCCAGTCCGACCACAACCGTTTCCACACCTCCTCTATTTAAAAAGGCGGAGAGAAACCGGGTGGGGGGTGGGTCCTGCATTTTACATTAGTTCAGGTTTTGACATTTTTAAAACCGCAGAGTCAACAGGAAGCCTGACGTTTAGTTCCATCCATCAGTCCATCTCTGGCTCAGTCTTTCCTTCCCACCACATCTGACAGGCTGAGGTGAATCCTGATATTGATGTAGCAGAGTGAGGGCTTCTTTCTCAAGATGATATGTGAGAGCAGAAATGAAAAATCTGCTGAGGTGTAATCACACAGCCGCTCCCTGGTGAACAGTCTAATCCAGCTTCTTCCATCTACTCCTGTCCATTTTTCTATTTCCACCTTTTCCCTTTCACCTTTATTTATTTATTTTTTTTAACCACACTCCAGTGTGTTCTTATCATAAATTAGCCTCCTGTATTCCGTCATCTCTCATTGTTTTGAATCTTCAAACACAACAGATAGTTTGCACAAACAACATTTCTGGATAGGCAATCCTTCCACATATTGATCTTCCACACAACTTCTGCAACTGAACTGATACCAGCTTTACTAAAAATTGACTTATCTGTTGAATTAGATAAGTCACCCCATATCACTGATTGTTCAGCTTTGGGAACCTCCAAAAGATCACAAAGCTGAACAATCAGACCATCCCAAATAGAGTTTCTAGCAAACAGACATGTGAACATTAGTGGCAGGCTAAAACAACAGCCATCACCTAATAAAAAGCAAGCCACGGGGAGACACAGCATGAGTGGGGAAGCAATGAGACAATGTGAAGTTATTGCCCAAACTCTGGTGTAGCTCCTGCACCTGCTGCTGCAGAGTCCTTAGTTTCAATTTCAACATTCCTTGCATGGTACTTTATCTCTGAAGTGATTAGGAACAAACAGCTCCATCAATCAGGTGGTGGAGCCCCAGAGAGTGCCAGAGCTGATCCAAAAACACCCAGAGGCTGCCAAGTTTGTGCTGATTCTGCTGACACTCACAATGTTCAACCACACAATCATTCACACTGCTCTTCAAATGAACTGATTCTGGTACTGGTAAAAAATTCCACTTATGTGCTGAATATCTCTTCTGGTAGACTAAGCCAGCCAACAAGAACAATCTGGCAGACACAAAACCATATTCAGATGCAGACATTGGAGGAAAATAAAGCTACCAAAACATTAATTCACTGAAAAATTAAGCAAGATTTGTAGCCTTATAATCAGGGGCTGGTTTCACAAGAGCGATTTACAAGCACTGCCTGCATGTAGATCATAAAAGGTGGCAGCGTCACGCTTCACAAACGATTGTTACTCACAAGCTGCAGCTACATCCATGAGTCCTACAATGCTCTCACATGCTAATGCATGTGTTGCAAGTATGGTGTTTGATGAGTGAAACGTTTCAAAATGAGCGAGAAGAAAATGTTCTCATGTTGCAAAGCATAGCTCACATATTGCAAATTTGGTGAAACGGGGCTCCAGGCTGAGTTGCCATTTCGTTTCACTTCATTATTCAGACTGATATCGTGTTCATGTTAGGCAATTTCTGTTTGGGAAGAGGGTGTTATTCTGTTTTGCCTTAACCAATCAGTACTGAGTGACTTCCTGCCGACATCATTTTGAGTTGACACAGAAGGTGCAATGGTGGTTACATGGTGCAGTTAACATCTGTCATGCCAATTGAAGAAATATGCTTCCTGATGGAAGGCCTTTACACACTGAGGGGGTGACAAATAAACAACACTAAAATGTGTAATACTCGCCTGTGAATTCGCATCAATGCAAATTTGCAACAGTTCAATAAAAGGTTTGAAATTCAAGCAGGCAGAGGACCAACTACCGGGATCCTACTGATCCAGAGCAGCGTCTGGCAGGTTAAGCTATTTTATTGAGTCTCTTTATGGAGTGAATTTGAGATCCCTCTGGTAAACAGTTATGTAGTGTATATAGCCTATATGTCTAGGGCTTTTATTGCGAAAGGTAAGAACGGAAGGAGTGGATCTGGTATGCGCTAGGGTTGGGTGATTGGATGAATCAGATACCGGTGATGGCCGATTGTTCTTTTTTGGGGCAATTGTTAGCATTTTATTTAGCTAATTTAATGATCTGCCTCGAGAGCCGCTGCTACATGGAGACCCTGTGCACACCAGTCTGCGGGTGCTCTGCGCAGCAGCGGGGAGGCAGAGAGGGAGACCGTGGGGGAAAACAGCATTTAGAACCAGCATATTTTCACATCTAACTTGGTGGATTAAGGATTTTAGTTCAACCAAATTCGAGTTAGTGATTGTTGGAACAGTGGACTAAAAGATTGTTTGGGTGAGTTTTACTTGAGTTTGAATGACGTGTTTTACGATGAGTTAACAAGGAAATTAAGGTAACTTAGTTCAGTGAAAGAGACAAACTTCAATTGAGAAGGTGTAGAGCCTATAGTTGTATTTCTCTGTTTAATAAGGAAGATAAGTGTAAGAATATATCCTTCCTTAACAGTTTGTGAGTTTATTTTGGAAGAGAGATGTGAGCAACATGTTCTGTTATCCTATCCACACCCTATAAAAAAGAAAAAAAAAGAAAAGAAAAACTACACAGACTGCTGATCAATCACTGTAGATATGGTTAAGTTCAAAATATACAACAGGATATTTGTGTGATGGAAACAATTGTCTGTGGAGAAACGTTTCAAAACACGACAAAATAATAGACTTGCAATAAAATTGCAAATTGATTGCACGTAAAAAAAAAAAATACCCCCCATGTAAAGGTCTACAAGATGTATGTCAATATAATCCAACCATGTTGCCATTTTGTGACAATATTTCTGCCGCCATTTTTCATGAATGGTAGCTATTTTTATAGGAAGATGATGTCTCTGTTTTAAATAATTTGAATGAAAAAAGTGGGAAGTGATTTAGAGGTATGAAACTAGGTTGAAAGAGTGGTGAAACTGCAAGTAAATCTTACATACCCATACTGTAACTGTCAAAAACATCAAGCTAACAGATGAAGATTTGCAATTTCTCTTTCAAGCTTTGTAACTTCCTCAGGTATTCTATACTGGCTTTGAGATTGTGGATTAAGAGCTGAAAAGTTCCGGATGATGAAATACACTGAGCAAAAAGCTTTAAAAAGGGGCTGATTTACGTTTATGGTAGCTTCTGAGGCTGTAGTTTGTGGTTTTGCTGCATTATATTGTACTGTAAGGTCTTTATAATATCTTTTCTCTGCTCTGTAATATGTAAAAGAAGTGGACGAAATACAGCATGCACCATTTGAAGCAGTCCGGTACACATTAAAATGTGTTTGTACTAATGTAAGTCATTTTAATTGAGAGGGAAGATGCAGTCTGCATTTGTTGACTTTATTTACATGCCGTCTAACAAGCTGCGCACCATGCACAAACTGTAATAAAACAGGCTTACACCACAGAACGAGTAGTCAAATCATCATATTGAACAGCCAAATCTGATTCGACTGACACAAGTCAGGTACAGCCCGAGAGGGGGTTGTATTTTACTGGTCACTTAATGTAATCTGGAAGTATACAGGGAATAAAACCGCATCAACATTCACAGAGGGAATTAATTTAAACATTTACAATTCCACCCATGCAGCATTTTCTCTAATTATATAAGATATAATGAACTGGGACAGCAACAACTGTTGTTATATTGTATGCCCCCCTCAGACAGGCTATCCATCGGAATATTTTACTTTTCATTATTGCTTTCATTATTTACCCTTACTTATACAGTCATTTGATGAATAACTTACAAGTCTATAAAAGAGGACGTTTCAAATTTCTGGGGAGCTGAAGAATTCCCTGTTTGTCCAAATAAAAACAATTCTACCATTTATTGATGCTCCAAAGGACTGTCAAATCACACTTCACAACAGCAATTGCAGCAGCATAATACATTACCTCCATTTACTTTAGTGTCTCCATATTTGCATCTAATTTCCACTGGGAGAGTGTGACAATTGGTGAAGTATAAAAGCATTATTCTTTTTCATCGCACCCGTAAAAAGGCTTCAGATGACAGGCTGAAGAAAAAAGGCTTCCACCTGCTCAACATGCAAAGTAAAAAGGCTCCAGTCATTCATTATAATTAGCTAAATATTGAGGCCTTGTAATGGCAGTTACCTTGCCTTCATATGGCTAGACAGAGCTCAGAAACCTGGCCAAACTCAGCATGTTAGCCCAGAAATCTTGTCCACAGTTAACCTTTTCGCATGTATCTGCAATCAGCAGATGTCTGTGCTTCCTTGCTTCCCTTCTGTGGTTACTTTTTTCTGAAGTTGATTACAGCCTTCCAAAGCTTTCTAGTCTGTTATTTCTAGACTGCAAAAAAAAGAAAACAGGTGTTAAAAACAATGACTAGGGAACGGTTGCCAACTTGCCATCAATAATTGAGCATTTCAGTTAATTTCCAATCTAATTAGCACCATTATATAACACCCTACCACAATGTATCACAGAGGGTAAAGTTAAACCAGGGGAAACTACATGATGTACAGTATTTGTTTGAAATGTTGTAGCTATGAGACCACTACATTGATGCAATCAAAGCCTCTCACACTGCCCACGGTCAGCCAGGAAAGAGCAACTCATCAACAAAGTTGCCAGCAGTGTGAATGCACAATGACAGCGCTCAATGGCACAGCTGTCCACTGCAGTGGTAGTAATTGTGGAAAAGCATCATTATGCACAAAATGATGGTGTAAAAGTGTCACTCTCACTGTAACAAGGACATTTCTTACACCGCCCTACAAGTAAAAAAAAAAAAAAAAAAAAACAATTTTCCAAACAATTGCTTTTGTGGGTGTAACAACATCAGATGTGCATGAGGTGCTCAAATACAAAAGGGCCAGAGTGAAAATTACAAACTCATTTAGTGCAAACAAGCCATGAACATGCTTTGCTGCCTCAACCAAAATAAACATGTTTTATTTCACCTTATTTAGCAGGAAACCACATTTAAATGAGGACAATGTCACAGGAATAAGGTTTCTATCGTTGCCTTTCTGTAACTAAGACTTAACAAGATAAGAAGAGCTGTTTAGGGATTCACTTAAGCTCCTTGTCAGGTTGCCTGCTCAAAAGAGATGTCTGTGCAAAAAGGGTTCAAACTGCATTTATCAATGCTGCTTTCACATGTTTAAAATGTATTATGAAAATGTATCCTCGAGAACCAAATTTGATGAAGGCTTTCTTCATAAGTCTTTTTAGTTCTGAGATATTCCTTAGATTCTGCTTTAAATAATTACCCTCTGCCTTGAGGGGGAAACCCACCAAGAGTTGGGAGTTACTTCCTGTAGACACGGTAAAAGAAAGTTGAAAGTGTGAAAGTAATAGAAATGATCAGAGAAGCAATAGCCATATGCTGACCATAAACGAGACATTCAGGTGATTCATTACACTGAAAATCAGGGCAGATATCTGCACACTCCCATCATGTGTGGGGTAAGGTGTGAGGACTTAATAAAAGCAGTCATTTTCTTATTCTATTTCACCATCAGTGACTATGAATGGTAGCCTGGGAACCAGCCATATCTGCTGCGAGCTCATGTTTCATTTACTCCTACATGAAGGTCTGGCCACTTTCCATTCAAACAGATTGCCAGTGGACTAACACAGTAGATCACAACCGTTTATCTCATATGGAGGCAAAATGTTTTCTTAAAAGCATTTTAAACACACACCTAAAATGTTTTCTTAAAAATATTTTAGTGTATTTTTTAGCTGTAATTTGAGAAAGTTTGTGACAAGGCCGCCATTTTTTTCCTGCTTCAAAATCAGATGCATTTTGGTCTACTCTGTTGATAACGCCCCTGAGAGGTTCCAGACTAATGTGCATTTGCAAATTAGTCTGGTGACGCCAGGCTATAGGAATGGCCCACAGAATTGACAGCTTTCCGTCAGATTTCAGATATTTTGGCCGGTTGAAATTTGGTCGTCTCCGATTGTGAGAGGGCTTATGTCGTGTACACGCTGGACACTAATAAATTAATTTGCGCAAATGAAATACATATAAAGTCAATGTAAAGACTCGACGCGAGTTCCGGTCGGCCGGTGCGAATGATGCAGCGTGATGACGCACACAATGAAGTGAATGACACTCAATTCGCTCATTCACAGGAAATATCTGAACTTCCGCACCGAGCGACGTGAGTAATCGTGCAAATGAAGCGAGTCAAAACAGAAGATTCCAGCGTCCAAACTCGTGCGAATTAAGCGAGTAGATTATTTTATTTGCATCTGGTCTGAACACAACATTAGAGTGTGAGCATTTCTTTGGCCTCTGTTTACAGTCATCAGCATTATTAGCCATTCAAAAAGTGACTAGCACAACATCTTTATACCAGCTCTACCGTGACAAGGCTATACCAAGGCGTGGCTTATCTATTTGTGTCTTTAAAAAAAACTCATTGGAGACTAAGAAAAAGTCACACGGTCTAAAGCACACAATTTAAAAGCATCATTTATTTAGCTTCAGCCTTTGGCTCTTGATAACAGCACTGGCAAAACAACTCAAAGACTGGCCCACAGAAAGACATGAAGGGCAACTCAAAGAAACCCAGCTGAGGAGTTATAACAGCCAGGAGACTCTGTGTCTGCCTGGGCCTTCAAGGCGCTGCTGAATGATCCATAACCAGTTTACCAGAGCTGAGCATCTCTGCCTTTCAGCAGCGTACCCTCCTGAATCCTCCATTCCCAAACAGTGATATTGCCAGCGGTACTCACAGAAGGGGAGCTTCCTTTATCTCTGACTCATATTTTCACATTTCATTATGCTGCCTCTTTTCCCCATAGCCATTTTTACTAGACGCGCACACTTACTGCTGAATTGTTAGCAAAACTGAGCTTACGTTTCCTCATTTAAAAGGGAGATTTTTCCAAAGCTGACAAATCTCTCCACACTCTACAATATCTCACTCTGCATTCACTTGTGCTTTAATTTAGCTATACTAGCACCATTATCCTGGGGCCACTGCAAAAGCAAAACAACACAGATATCCAGTAGTTTCTCTCTCTCCCTCTGTCTCTCTGTCTCTCTCTCTCTCTCAACCCTCTCTGACAGCCCCTCCCTCCTGAAGGCAATCCAACAATGTCCTGCTCATTGATCAGAGAGAGGATCGGTGCAGGGTGGAGGTAAATGGCTGTCACAGGGAATGATAGACCTTAACTCAACCATGGTTGCTCCTGAGGCCACTCAGCCTCCACTTATAGTGATGGATGCAAGGATGTCGCCCATCACATTCTTGAGAGTGGGGGAGACTTTGTTCCATCGCTAGAGGAGTCGGGAAACATTAACATAAAACATCAGTTTTATAAATCACTAGGCCTGTCGCGATAATCGAGATATCGACTCATCGTACGATAAATGGACATGACCATGATCATTTTTCTGACCTCGATAAGTGTTTTTTTCACAGTGCCTTGAACGCGAATTATATGGGAAAAAAAAACTATGCTGTCTCTTCTTTTGTCTGTGTGCCCCATCCGGCTGCACTCAGGGGCTCTCTCTCACACACACACACACACACACACACACACACACACACACACACACACACACACACACAC
>JAOVVB010273066.1:0-17959 GCA_028570985.1 Heterobranchus longifilis | reverse complement strand
TTCTCACATAAAATGTTTTCAGAAATAGATTTTGATGGCTTGTTTAGACAGAATGACAGAAAGTTTAGGAGCGGCCGTTACAAGCGGCCAGCTGAGTGGAGCAGCGCGGCCTTCATGGGGGGGGGGAGTGGAGAGCGAGAGGAGGGCGAGGGGGAAAGGGAGGAGTGGCTACTGAGCCGCTTTGTTTTGATGTACATGCAGTGCAACAACTGCGACATGTAGCAGTGAAATGATTTCGCCTATTGCTCCTTTAACTTATTAACTTGAAAAATGTGTTATTCTATTTTTTTCTTTTCCTATTAATTGCTTGTTATTTTCTCTTTCTTTCTTTTTTGGTTGTTTGAATGTTTTATTTTTGCTTTGTTTTTTATTGTTTGTGCATATATATTTGTAAAACAACATGACATTTTGAGAAAAGTCTAAGGTATGAAAACAATGACTTTTTAAATACTTTAAATAAAAACAATAATCTTCTCTAATTAATACAGTAATTCTAATGGGAAAGCATCATATCCATATGTCTAAGTGGAATAACTGTAAGCATAATTATCATTGAAATTTGTAAAAAAAAATAAAAATAAAAAACCATGAAAGCCATAAAACTTTTGTAAAATTCAGAAGATAACCCTTTGTTATATGTGTGTGTGTGTGTGTGTGTGTGTGTGTGTGTGTGTGTGTGTGTGTGTGCCTTGCTATTTATTGTGTATTAAGAGTATGTATTTTGTGTGTTTGTATTTTTCTCAGTATGCTTCATTTAAAAGTTCCTGTAAAAGTTTTATTTTATTTATGCATTTAACTATTTTATTGTAAGTTTTTATTTTATTTTTTATATAGTTTACTTACGGTTTTGGTTTTGGTTTAAATGTTGTATATGTTGATTACATTGTCAGAATTGATACTGTCCCATTGTTGTTTTGTAAATAATGTTTTTGAATAAAGATAATAAAGATGATTTATTGAGTTGCTGGGCATGCTGGAGTTGAGGGAAATTAAATAGCCGATTCTATAGCAAAGGCAACTTTAAATAAAGAAGAAATAGATGTAAACATACCCCTGGGAAGACTGGGACTTAGAGGAGAAATCAAGACGGGTGTTGAGAGAGAATGGCAGGGATTATGGGAAAAGGAGACTAAAAGAAGACATTATTTTTTCTCTTCAACCTCAGATTAAAAAAGCCAGTTATTGTCCAGGAATAAGTTGTTAAGAGTTGCTGTTAAAATGTGCAGGCTGAGACTCAGACACTGCAGGTCAAATCAGTGCTTGCACTTTGTAGGAAAACATCCTACTGGGTTATGTGAGTGGAATGTAACATTTACTCAAGTACTGTACTTAAGTACGGTATTTTCTTCTAATGCCACTTTCTACTTCTACTCCACTACATCCCAGAGGGAAATCATGTACTTTTTACAAATTTACAAATTAAGATGTTTGCATACAAAGCATATGAAGAACTCATAAAATATGCTTTGTTGTAAATTAAATTACCCAACAATATACAGGCCTACACATACAACTATATTGATTAGCCGATTAATCAGTTAGTTGATTGACAGAAGCATTTTGATCTTTTCAGTCATTTTTCAAGTAAAAAAAAAAAGTTTCCAGCTTCGAATGTGAAGATTTTTCTGATTTGAGTACTTTTACTTTTAATACTTGAAGTACATTTTCCTGATTATACTTGCATACTTTTACTTAAGTAACTTTTTCAACTTTTACTTCTAACAGAGTATTTTTACAGTGTGGTATTATACTTTTACTTAAGTAAAGTATCTGAATACTTCATCCACCACTGCTGGGTTATGTGAGTGTGGACGTATTGAAACAGTCATGCATGTTTTCCTGGAATGTAGCAAATACATTTCAGAAAGGACTACTTTTTATAAGAGATTGTCAGATTTAGGATTTTTGTCATTTTCTAGTAAATATTACCTTGGCCAAAATGAGAACCACCAGCTGATCACAGAAGCAGTTTTACAGTTCCCGCATGATGCAGAGATATGCAGTATATGAGAATATGAAGTGTGAGTGTTAGTTCACTCTGTCCTGCGGAAGGCAGTGATGCGCCGAGCAGCGTCTGCACTGCCGGAACCATAGAAGAAGAAGAAGCAGCAGCAGCAGCAGCAGCAGGAGGAGGAAAACAGAATGAGCTGTATGAAGCACGGTAACGGTCCTACGGTGAGGACGGAGAGTTTCCTTGCTGTTTGTTGTCAGTCACCACCTTTACTTGTAATTTATATGGAGCTCTTGATAGCTCGACAGTAACAGCTGACGGCCCAATCCCCTCACTGCTAACACTTTGTTTATATGTTAGCTAGTCAGCTAACAGGAGCCATGTTTTGTTGCTGTCATTGAGTAGAAGTCACGCTTTAACCTTTACTTATCCGCTAACTTATACCAACTTCTGCTGCTTTAGTCCCATTAATAAACTAACCGACTGTGGGTAGTTTAGTTTGGTTAGTAAACTAACTGGCTGTGGGTATTTTAGTCTGATTAACAAACTAGCTGTGGGTATTTTAGTCTGATAAATAAACTAACTGTGGGTAATTTAGTCTTAATTAGTAAACTAGCTGTGGGTAATTTAGTCTATTTAACTGTGGGTATTTTAGTCTAATTAGTAAACTAGCTGTGGGTATTTTAGTCTGATTAGTAAACTTACTAACTGTGGGTAATTTAGTCTAATTAACTGGGTATTTTAGTCTGATTAGTAATGTAACTAATAGTGGGTATTTTAGTCTGATTAGTAAACTAACTGTGTGTATTTTATTTTGGTTAGTAAACTAACTGTGGGTATTTTAGTTTGATTAATAATGTAACTAATAGTGGGTATTTTAGTCTGATTAGTAAACTAACTGTGTGTATATTATACACACACTGTGTGTATGTATGAGTGGATGTCATCCGTAGGGTTAAATGCAGCAGCAGCAGCTAAATACTAAGTGGCCTAAACTTAAACTAAACGTCTTGTTGCTTTGATATTTATTTATCAGTTGCTAACATTGAAGACCACAACATCAACATTGATTTCCCTCTGTGGTGCAGATTTAGTCATTTCCTTGCGGTGCCTGACGTTACTTTGTATGGATGAATCCTATTGACAGGTAGGATTTGGTATCAGGACTGCTGATGGACTGGCTGCAGAGGCCAGGAGGATTTAATGCTCATCTGTTGACCAGCAGCATCATCAATGTCTGTCCGCTCCCTCCTGAGACACACCATCAGGTAACACTGCTGTCACACTGTGTGCATGCTATTATTTCTTGTATCTGTGTTAGCTTCAGCTTTAAAGGGACAGTTCACCCCAAAATCAAAAAATACATATTTTTCCTCTTACCTGTAGTGTTATTTATCAGTCTAGATAGTTTCGGTGTGAGTTGTGGAGTGTTGGTGATATCGTACATAGTGATGTCTGCCTTCTCTCCAATATAATATAGATACTAAATATTTGTGGTAGATATAATAACTGGTCCCCCTTTGTCTATTCTTTGACTAAATAGCCAATCAGATGACTCGATGACATACTGTCACCGTCTATGTAATTAGATGCACAGTTAAGATACATTATGACCTCCACTATATACAATACAAAGCTTGAAAATAAAAGGTGCTGTGTGCACAAAAATCATCATTAAAGTGAGGAGACAATGAAGTTGCAATGAAAATGTAGAATACAAAAGTAGACTCAGTGTCTGGTGTCTGCAAATAGCAGCATGAAATAGAGTTTTTGTAAAGCTTCTGCTCCTGAGGTGAACACGCTGCTGTACAGTACATATACATGTATGTCCACTCCCTGGATGTTCACGTGTGTGATCAACGGATGTTTTGTCCAGAGAGAATCCACCAGCAGCTCCTCTCTGTCCTGTTGAAATGGAGGTACTGAACAAACGCCTGCATCACCTCTAATAATAAAATACAGGGTTTATTTATTAAACTTTAGTGCTGAAATGATTAGTTGATTGACAGGAAAGTCACTTTTAATAATGTATTATTCAGTATCAGTCATTTATCACATAAAAACAATTGTGTACAGTTGGGTTGTCAAAAATATCGACTTCAATACTTGATACTGAAAATTTGAAATGGACACAATTCTAATTTGCAACAGTATCGAATATATCAATAACAGCAGTGCTTTCCTGGGGAGTGAGGTATTTAGTTCTCTATTTACACTGTGGAGAAACCTGTTTTTTATTTTTTTAATCTTGCCTAAAAGTTTAAAGTGGTCTTGCATTACCTCAGACAACTTAAATATTGTCATTGATGTTACAGTAAGGTTTTGCACTATTTAAAGACTTTAAGAATTGTCTTTTACAGCAAGCTTTTTTTTTTAATTAAAAAAAAGTTTTGTGCCTCTTAATATGTTGTCATTTCTCCCCCCGGTGGTATTGAAAATGGTATCAAATATATATATTTTCCTGGGTATTGGTATTGAACTTAGAAATTCTAGTATGCTGCAGCCCTAGTGTGCAGTCTCTCCAGTGTGAGAAGTTTCTGTTTTTATAAACTGAAACTCTTCAGATGATCACACATCGGGTTTGCGATAAGCGTGGTTTTTAAAACTACAATTGGTAGAAAAACAAGTGATAGGTTGATCAATAATCAAAGTACTCATTTGTTAGAGAGCTACTTTATACCACTGTCTTCTCCACAAGATGGAACAGAACTATAAAATAATAAACGTCCGTGTGTTTTTCTGTGCAGGCTGGAGAGGAAACATGTGGCCACACGTTTAGTGCAGCACAGAGCTCTGTCAGGGGCGGATGCTGTCAATGCACTCAGGCCGTTTTATTTTGCAGTCCATCCTGACTTCTTTGGTCAATATCCCCGAGAACGGGTAGGTCTCTTATATATCATCAATAGTTTAGAATCCAGTATAATGTTGTAAATAAAACATATCTGATGTGATTGAACTTATGGGTAGACTGACGTGAGGTGTTTTGTAAGTAGTACTGAGTTAATCTCAGTCTCCACACTCACAGACATTTAGACATGGTCCTGGTAAGTCTGTGAGGGTTTAGGGCTGTCAGCAAGTCCACGAGGACTCTCTCTCTCTCAGACATTTTGAGTCTTTCTGAATGAGTCTGTAATTTCTGCAGACTCTGCCTGTGGGAATTACCCACAATTCATAGCATTTTGACATTAAAACAAGGCAAGCGTTAAACAACCGGTAAACAAGGAGGATGGTCACATGGGTGTTCAGCCTGGTATATTAAATTCAGGGTTCCTACTCAGGATGGAAAAGTCTGGAATGTGATTTTAGTCATTTCCAGGTCTGGATAAGTATGAAAAAAAAAAGAAAGAGTATGGAAAAATATTTGTGTTTCCAGACTATTGCACCTATTCTGTTTTCGAAAATATAAAATTCGTAATTTCTAAAAGATAAATTAAATACAAGCAGAGTGTTTTACTGCTGTGTGACGGTACGTGTCCACAGTGACGGCCTTTTCCACGCTTCTCATATATTGTCTACGTAAGCAGCCGTGCAATGCATTCTGGTAGCAGTGCGTTTCGAGAGACGGGCCGTCGCTTTGCTGGCTCCTCATTTGAATAAGGTTGAGGTCGAGGCTACTTTATGCAAATCAGGGGCATCCAGCGCCACCTGCCGCCTCTCGAAACTCTAAAATGAAGACAGACTTAGCAACTGCATGGCTTATTTCTTACCTCAAATGTTTTCAGAAACACATTTTTCGGTGAACTATTTTAGTAGTATAAGAGAAAGTTTCCAAATGAGCCATCATGTCAAAGTGTTCGTCTAATCAGGTGCAGTCTGGATGTTTTCTTTGTTGCTCATTAGTCGAGGAAGAGAAATTGACAACTGCTGTGTCAGGATACAGACACGCCCATCAAGCGTCCAATACTGGGAAGCGGCGCAATCCCTCGCGTCTAAAACTGCCCCTGCCGACACGTACTGCGAGAGAGCGCGAGCCAGATAATAAACATAGTTGGACTAAAGTTGGAATAAACATGTACTCGGATGTCAAATATGGTCTGAAAAATCTTCAGAGAAGTCTGGAAATTTGAGTCTACAAAAGTCTCGAATTTTAAAATGAAAAATGTGTAGGAACCCTGTAAATGTACACAGATGTTCTTAATGATGCTGTTTTAACAAAAATTAGTAAATGTATTATTTGACTCCTCCTCTCTGTAAAGAGCCCGGAAGATGTTCAAATCCTCCACGGCTGTGAAGAAAGTAAAAAAAGGTCATAGAAAAAGTCCCAAACCCACAATATAACATGCAGTATAACATGCTCTGGTGCTGTCAAAGTAACGTGATACGTCGCTGCAAAGTGCGGTCCCATTCCTATTTATACCTTTCTGACCGCTTGCAGCCTCTCGCACTCAAACGCTGACCAGGCGACGTCAGTTAGTCCGTGAGGGTTTGGGCCTGAGGGTGGAAACTGGGATTAGACCTCTGTGTTTGTAGCAACACAGAGAGGGCTGCTGCAAAGATGTGTAACATTCAATGTTGTGATTTACAGGAAGTGAATGAGAATTCATTGAAGAGGCTAAATGGCTATCTGGACAATCTGCAGAAGCCCGGCTCTCGCTCACCTCAGCCAATGAAGCTCACCTTTTATGTCCGGGACACACGGGACAGCAGTGATGTGCAGCCAGACCTCCTGGCCTCGGGTACGCTTTACATTATGTTAATCATTCACCGTTTAACCGTTAACCGACAATAAGAATTTTGACAGATTATTGCCATCAATTAAAGAGTTTAAAACAATATTATTAGAAAAATAATGAAATGCACTCTGAGGAAGATTCATTTTGTGTTTATTTTAGCAACCAAGGTTGACTCACGTTTTCACCTGTTCTCGACCACGTTCCCTTTTAGTTTTTCTCAGTTTTTTTGTTCAATTCTTTCTTTTTCCTTTTTGCTACTATCAGCCATAAACACAAGATATAAGTTAACTTGAAAAATAAAGTTCAGTGAGTCTGGATAACTGCGTTATCGGTGCTGACATCAGAGCCCACGTTAACCATAGACTGTGTAAATATGATGTTAAGAAGTCAGCGGACTACAGTTATACGCACAGAGACAACTGGCCTGTCCAGACCACAGCGAGTCTAGTATCTAGTATCTGGTCTATTTTCTCTGCGAGTCGTGACTGAATCTTGCAAGAAAACACGCTGATAATCTATTATAAACAATAAAGATATATGATATAAATGATCTGATTCTTCACTTTTGCTTTTCACTTTGACACTAACTCCTCTGCCATCGTCTTGTTGTGAAAGTTAAATCTGCAAGCCTAGCATATACACTAATTCTGGTGGGAAAAGTGGGAGGTTTCCTTTCTTGTTCCTCTAATGGTTCGAAAACAGCCTTCAAATAGACATCACCAGATACCACAGGGATTTAATGCAACTTAGAGAACTGGCACAAAATCCATCCCCCACATCTGCAACTCTCCATGCATGTCTGTGGGGTTCCTATACTCACGACCAGAGGGAGCTTCTGCCTTGTGTGATGACCCCTGTGAACTTTGTCAGCCTCCTGGCATCCACCTCGAACCACTGCAGCGGGTCATCTCTCCCGGCGCACCAGGCCCCGTCATAGAGGTCATCTTCATAAAGGCCAGCCTGCAGGCCAGAAACAGCCGTGTGGAGCAGGATTTCATTCCAGATGTCCATGTGGAAAACACAAACACACAGTCCATGTATGGTGCAACACATCGACTGGTAATGCTGACCGCCTCCGCTGTGCTTGTTTTTGTTACATATTTATTAAAGATAGTGGAGAGGGTGAAGCATGCCAAAGTCAACAAGGCTGAAATTTTTAGATTTGATCCTCTGAATCTAAAATATGCTGTCTTGATAGGAATCAGCGAAGCTACAGTAGATAAATGTGTCTTTTAACAAGACTATCCTCCCCCGAAAAATGACGTTTGGAAGTAGGTCGTTGCGACCAATATTTCTGTTTATTTTTAGGCGGCGCCCTCAAGTGGCCGTAGTAATTATGACGTGAGAAGAAAAGAAACAAATGTAGTGATTTTAACCCAAACCACAATCTTTTTCTAAACCTAACCAAGTAGTCTTGTTGCCTAAACATAACCAAACCCACAGTATAACACATGTTAACGTTGTTAAATAGTCGCAGTTTGGAAACGCCCCTGTGGGTCGTATTAGGAACAAAACGTCCTATGTGTTTGTATGGTTTGAAGGACTTGTTGCTTTTAAGACAGCATGTCGACTGAAAATGTTATAAAACAGGTTCAGCAGGATACATCACTCAAACCAAACTGGATCATACTTAACTGGAGAGAACAAGGGCAAAACAAAGCCAGTGAGTTACGGGAATGCACGCAGGACACATCTGTGAGACAGGGCTACATGATGAAAACACTGTCTGAGCTACTTCCTGTTTCCCAGGATTCAACAGTGTATATGGTATTGATGGAACGTGGAGACACATTTTCTCGACACTTGCTCAACAGCTGACAATGTTAAACTAATTACAAGGAATAACATGCAACTCTCTGCTTGAAGCCTGTACTACACAGAGCGAGATGTGTGAACAGTCACGCACATGCTGTGTGTGTGCTGACAGGTCACATTGTTCATCTCCGTCATCCAAATGTTAACATGTCGACATACAGTACTGTACATGCTGAGTGCACACGATCACTGCCTCTGTGTCATGACTGGCAATTATCTTTGAAGTACACCACTCTTATTTTACACGGAGCAGCCAATTATTAATTATGTCAAGTCCCATTCTTCTGTGTTGAGATCATAAAATAAACACTTGCATATCCCCACCTCAAAGATGAGTTTACGGTACATTGTGTTAGGCTGAGCAGTATCTCCTTCTGTCTTTTTGTCTGTCTGGTAGTGGGCTTATCAATTAACCCGGTGGCTCAGTTGTGATGAGGCTGTTTTTCTCTCGACAGATCGGGTAACACTGGTAGCAGCGTCCCCGAGAGGATTCTGGCAGTGAATAACCGTGAGAGTGAGAGACATTGACACCGGAGCGACTTTGGCCTTTGAGAACTGAACGCCTACTACCTGCAGCTTTGTTTCGTTTTGGGACCAACAGCAACAAAAACTTTCTTCCTTCTGACGGCCGGTCGTTCGTGGGGAACTCTCGGTCGGAGCTAGCCGCTGATGCTAACCGGAGGTAAGCCCACAAATAAACCTCTGCCAGCCAGCCTTCTCTTTGAAACACACTCTGTCAGGGAATGCATTTAACCTAGACATGCTACCAGTCATTCTCGTAACAATTATAAGTTCATAAATTAAGATTGAAATTGGGGCAAAATCATCATTCAATTAATGGAAAAGATCCTCAAAGCTATCCTCAACTTTAATTAACTATACAGTGTTTAAATTCCATTAAAAAGCATGAAAGTTAATGAATTAGAAGTCCTGTATGTATGATGTTTCCTCAAAGAAAAACTGGATTTCTGGAAGAATGTTACCTAAGTTTGAATCATAGTTCTGTGAACAAGCTGTGAGGTTGATCCAACTTCCTGTCAGGATGCAGGTTTGAAACGGAGAAGACAAAAATATGTTCACATGCGTACAAAAGAGAAATGCAGCTAGAAGAAGCATGTTCCAGCTGTAAGAGTGTTCAGCTGCTTTGAACCAAATTCCTAAAGCAACAATGCAAGTCTAGGTTTACTGTCGAATGATTTGTGAGATTTGCAAATAAATACTTCTGCCAGAGGAGGGTCTGTTTTATGTCCCGTCTGTCTGTCAGCAAGTAGAATATCTCAAAACTTTGTTAGCAGATTTCAATGAAATATGGAGGGCGATTACTTTTTGGTGCCAAGACCCAGGTGCAGACACAGGACCTTTCATTACTTGAATAAAAAAAAATCTGGCACATGTATTCCATAATTGTGTCACTATAAGGATACAGTTTTTAACTTTCTAAATATTTCTATTGCAATTACTACACATTTAGAGTTTGTGCTGTTTAGATTTCCAGTTGTTCGTGTTTCACTGCCAGTGAAGAAAGTGAAATTCATCACAGAACTGTTGGTGTCTGGAATCTAAACAAACTGTGGCAGCTACAAAAGTGGAAATAAACCAAACTCACTGACCACAGGCCAGATTCAACAGGCAACATCTGCTTTCGATGTTGTTTCTCCTGATTTACAGATAATTGTCCTCTAGAATGGACACTATCTCTGCCCATCTATGATCCCTGACACGCACACAGAAGTGCACACACACACACACACGCACCAAACAACAAATCCTTTGTTTTGTTGATTTCCTGAAACATAATGCCTTGCCGTGTTGTGTGGATTAAGAGCATGTGTGCGTGTTTCATTAATTGTGTGGATTGGGAGCCGTGCAGGAGAAGAGGCACGCTGCAGACTGTAGCTACACATGCTAATACCCTCAGAGCACTAACAGGAAATACCTCTTCTCCCAGATGCCAATTCTTTTTGTTAGGTTTGGGGATGTGCCCCTAGTTTGATGGCACCACTTTTACTTTCTCCGTTGAGTTAGCTTTGGAGTACAGTGGAAACCGCTTAGAGATCACGGTTACAGCGATCGACATCTTATATGGATCAAAAAGCTTGGGACAGAATCATTCCTATACGAATACGAGGGATAACACCTTACTTCCTGGCCGCACAGGAAGTCCGTCTCCGTGTTCTCAAAGTCCCTTCGCTACGGGAAACAAAACAACAACCTCCGAGCTATCAACCTACTCGATGGAAATGACCAGTTTTGAAGATTTTGATCGAGTAATAAGGCCGACCTGCTCTGTTCTTTCAGTGAATGATTGTAAAGATCTACAAAGAATACGTTTACAACGAAACGGGTTCCCTTCCGACACTATTTTGCAGAGGCACAGTTGGGGTGTGGCGCCGCCCAGGACGATTGTGATTGGTTTAAATTAATGCAAACAGGCCAGGGAGTTTTTTTCACTATGCAGGAGTGAAAGTGCATTCAATCCAGACTTTCCCGCTGCAGCGCTGCGGAGATAAGTCTGGCTATGCGAGACTGTATCGTACATGACAACATGGAAAAACATTTTTAAACTAGAGTAATTGTATTTTTTAAAATTTTATTTTACTCCTATGATACTTTGCCTCGCCGTAACCATGGCGGTAACCCGTCTGCTTCTGGTTGGCTACCTGAGGCTGGTGCTGTGTGCACATTGAAATCATGTCTAGAAAAAGTCATTTTCTCTCAATGAAAAACAAAGCTTACACACAACTTTACTACAGTACTACAGTAAGCTATGCTTTATACACAGTAGGCCATACTGTACTGTATTATAGTGTAATCATACACAGTACCGTAATTTGTACAGTAATTGGAAAAGCATTTGAAACAGCTGCACTGTATTTTGAATAATAGCAAAGCTGTCCGTGTCTTTATTTTATATTCATGTTATAAATATACACATATACAGTTAGATGGTATTCTGCAAGAGAATTGAAGAAAAATATTTGGTTATAATAATCATCACCTTATAGTGATCAATTTGACCCAGACAGACATGACGACTGTAAGAAGTTTCCTGTGTTAAAAATATGCTGCGAGCTGAAACAGAGTAATAATGTCATCCACATTCAACAGAGCAAACGTTATCGCAGCCGGCATCTTTCCATGGAGCTTGAATATGAACTTTAAACTGATCCTGAAATTAAAAGATGCTATCTCTGGATCATATTTCCTTTGTATTGCTGCTTTGTGGAGAAAAAAAAAATGACGCTTCCATGAAGCTTCCAAGAGACTGTGAGATAGCCCAGGGTATAATGCGAGCCCCAACATTAATGGTAACCTTTCACAAGCTACCGACACTTTACGCTCCCGTCTTACCTGAATGTTGAGACGACCTCTGTGTGCACCGAGGCCGTAGCGTTTCGTAGTTGAGGCGTGAAGCTGGAAATCATCAATCTTCAATGTCTCCAGTCCCATGGGAGGGCATTCTGGGTAACGAGAATGACAAATTAGCCTGTGATGGTAATGTTATGTATCATGTGTTGCATTGCTCCGGGATCATTGCTTTCTGCACAGTATAACTCCCTGACTCAACAGTAATGAGCAATTTTGGATGCAAAGAAAACAACTGTGTTTGTTAGTGAGGAGACAATAATAGGTGCTCTATACAGAAAAAGTGAACAATAAACAGTTTAATTCTGATACTGTGAAATGCCTGAATTAAAGCAGAATGTGATTATGATAGCGGCCATTATCAGTGTTGATGTTTCTTCATTCTGTCTCCAAAACAAACGCAACAATAACTCAATTTTGAATCTTGAGTTATTGTTGTCAAGAAAGTCTAACCTGTAGGAGAAAAATAAAGACAACTTCATGTTCACATTTCTGTCTGTAAACAATGAATTTTCTCAAAACCTGGAAAATCAAACTACAAATAGTGAGCCTGAAATAAATGGAGTTTAACAGCGTGACCGAGGCTTTGAAGTCTGAACTGCTTTGAATTTCAAAATGTGCCAATCTTCATGGATGATTAATGACTGTACACTATGAACGTTTCCTTTTTGTAATTTTGCAATGCACGCCTATCACAGCCATCTAACTGCTCCCTGAATACATGATTAAATTGTTGAAATGACTAAAGCAATATCATGAAAGGGAGAAAATGGGAAATTGCAGCTGCAAGCCTGTCATGAATGTTTAAAGGTATTGATAAAAAGATATATAATTTGATCAAAGGAAGATATTTCAATGTCTGAAAGCTTTTGGATTACTAAAAGGTCTATTCTCATATCGATGATAACCTACCTGTATATTTACTTAATGCATGCCCACTGTATGCTGAAACACTGGTATGCATGCCAGACTGAGAAGGTTTATCAGATATTGGATGAGCTGACAACTCATAAAAAGTTGTGCGATCCTTCAAGACCTTTTGCACATAGTTCCCTTAGAGCACTCCAGCAAATTTAAATTGCTCTTCCATAAGGCCGTGGGACAGATAGATTAAAAAAAAGAAATTAAAGCTGTGACCCACCCCAGTGTGGGTCAAGCTCCACAAACGCTGAATCCTTATTTCCCAGAAAGCAACCTAATAATCATAGACAGTACCCATAGGTTTCTGAAGAGTGAGTTATATAAAAAATCACTCCCCTTACAGTTGTCATGAACGAGAAAATTAGCTATAGAGACCAACACCGTTTTTTGTACCAGGCTTTAAACATGTTTACTTCTGCAGTAAAATTTGGCATTTTAACATGGGGGTCAATGGGGATTGACTCCCATTGCCAGACCTTAGATCTCCACAGCGCTGGAGAATGGTCTGGCTGCATGTTATAACATTCTGGGATAAGGGGAAAAACGCTCTGGCTTGTTTGTATTTCTTTTAACCAATCACAATCATTGGTAAGCCACGGACGCAGCGACGGTGCTTTTGCAAAAATAGATATCGGAGATGGCAGAAAGGGAGGAGAATTCTGTCTGAAATAGGCGGCCAATGGCAGGATTTATACCAACAGTCTACGTCCGGTGAGTCAGACTAATGGGTATTGACTCTGCAGTTTTTGGCACTTCCATGTTGGCTTCATTTCTCAGCTCCTCCCTGCTGATAAACTCTATGCTTTGTAATGCAGGCATTCTGTTTTTTGATGTCTCCAAGCCCAAGCTGAAATAACCCTGATAACATCACTATGACCTCATCAGGGTTATTAGGGTTATTTTGTCAGACTTGTTTCCAGCTCACAATCACATGCTCATTACTGTAGATGATGAGACTGCTGATGCTGTGCAGGTATCCTCCAGCCCAAACCAAAGGACACAAGTAATTTACAATGCAGTCCCATAGTTCATATCTTTACTGCCAGTGCAGATGATGGCAATTAGCCGACATCAATATGACTGGCCATCTTGTAATTAACTCCTTGATTATGGCAATTATCCAGCAACACCCACTGGTGCCACGCAGCAATGGTTTGGCAGGCATGCAGCCGACTTCAAGGCCTTTATTTTAGAAAAACACAGTCTTTAAAGGAGAAAGCTGCACATCACTTAAGAATGTTTTCATTTGCTGCTGGAGGGAGTTTGCAGTTCATTTGAACAAATGCCTGTCTTTAAGTGATTGCAGAAATGGAGCTGGTGTTCACTAAATAGAGCTCTTTGTGTGAGATTGGCTCATCCTTTACAATGCAACGGAGATCAACCAGTGAGTGCCAAACGGGCAAATCAAGGCTGATGTGTGAAATTCCTGCTGCTGCCCAACGGCTCTTTGGGTCAGATCTCACGCTGTTTGCGGACTTCCCCAGATCACAGCGATAGAATTTCAGAGCAAGAATTTCCGATTGGGCACCGGTCTGTTTGTACATGCAGCATATGCTGCACATGTTGCTGTCGTACAGCCAGGACTGCCTTCACAAATGAACACCCAGAAGTGTACAAAGAAGGCAAAGACATTTTCTTTGAAAATACTTTTGCTTTTCCAGTACATGAATGCATGTGAAGTTGGACATATTCTGCAGTAAAGTATACATTGTATAACTGTTCCAGCAGCCTGATATGTCTGAGACACTGAAGACCGTCAATCACATGAACCCAGAGAAGCCAGAGACGTCAGCATCCAAAGTCCACACATGCATCAGACAATTTTAGTTTGGTTCATAAATCAAACAAAGCTTGAGAGTAAATTAATTCCTGCTGTAAAACTGAATCGTAAAAGTTGATTAACAAGCCGGAGGTAAGACCAGTTAGTGCAGTATTCACAGTAACTCTATATAGCAATAAAACATGTGTTGATCTGTATTCCTATATTTAAAATCATCTTGGATTCAGACACATACTGTAAGTCTGCAGGCTTTCTGAATGGAGCGATTATTAGGGACGACCCGGCTCTCAAAGCAGCGCAAAGGATCAAGGTTAGCAGGACAAAAAAATAAATGGGTTTCTGCCATGTTGCAAAGCCCAAAATCATTAGCACCATGTGAATGCAATCCTTTGCAAGAGGACCCACACAGGAACACAGCATCTGGCCTTAACAATAATGTGTAATAGAAAAGACGAAACAGACCGTCAAGGTCTCATATGTTGTAATGTAGGACACTTGCCATATTACTGCTGAAGTTTGGATTAAAGTTTACTTAGACTTTGTATGTCACAAGTTCTTATTCTTACAGTATTGGAATACTAATTAGGCATATGATTTATTCACATTCACAATTGCAGGAATTTCCATGTCGATCAAAAACATTGAAGTCCAAACTACTTTTTTTTTTAGCGCATGTGTCCAGCGAACATCTTTCATTTGAATGAACAGTTTTCAGCTCATAGTATGTGTGAATGGGACCGCAAGCAGGAAACTGCAAACACATCTTGTGGTGAAGTTTTACAATTGAAATGTTTATCTGTGACATTCTACAAAATAGCGTAACAGTAGCACAAGTAGAGAAGAGTCATAAAGTCAGCAAACTAAAGCTGAAACTATACACTACACATCTGCGAGTGCACAAGAGTTTGGGTACTAAACATAAAGAAGTAGTTTTGTTTGTATTCGGAATATAAAACATGTGTCCCATGTGTTTTAAAAACTGTGCCCCTGAGCGTCATATTTTGATGCGACCATGAGCGCCATATTTTAACATGTAGGGCTACCCATTGCATTCAATTGTGATGCCAAGGGGTCCCGACAATACGTCCATATGTGATGAGTTGGGAATGAGAACATGTTGAAATATAGTCATCGCTCATGTTCGTGCGGACCCCTATGTGGACATCTGCACGCTGCCCAAAGAAAATGACTGTGCAGAGTGTACACATCGCAAGCGAGCCGACTGCGCGTGCTCCATTGTTCCACACTCCGGTCCAGATGGTGGCGTGTATGCACATCTAGCTGGTTTACTAAGGAGGAGGAGAAAAAATGCTTGTTTTAAAGAGTGGTTGTGCCAGGAGATCCACCAGGAGATCCGCCGTTACCCACATTTATATAATTAGCATCTGCATGAACAGTACAAGTCTGCAGCCAAATGCGGAAAGTATGTCCGAGCCTTAACTTAGCATTGTCAGTGATTTGGTGATATCTACCCAGAGTTTCGCTGACATTAGCCTCCATAAGCTACTGGTCATACCAGACCAAGTAAGACTGTAACAGCATATCTCCTTCAGCCTTTAATTTGTAAGAAAAATATTGTTATTTCTTCTCTTCTTCTCTCCTTTAACAACTCTTTGTGGCAGACTTCATCATTGCACATCAACCCATGATCCAGTTTTTACTTTGCAGCAGCCCAGACTCAGCCTCTGTCTGCAGCTTGACTGTGCACATGTGACAAACTGTGATATCTGAGCGGAAACATCTTGTTTCAACACATTTCTGTTACGTCCGATGGGAATAATGAATGAGCCGTTCAAACATCCGCTGAATCAAACTTTGAAAATCCTCGCTGGTCGTTTAATGAATTCCCTATTGTTTTGGTATGTGCGGATGTGGCAGTCACTGAGGTTCTGCTACACCTCCAACAATGGCTGAATAATTAAACATTTGGAGACTAAACTATTTCTAAAGCCGAGTAATGGAGCTCTTGATTTAAAGAAAGTGTATTATTTTAAAATTTGACATAAATCAACTGCTACCTGAGACGCTGAAACAAATCTGGAAAACTGATTGATGTTGAGTCATGGTCTCAGCCGTGAAAACATGATTTTGTGACCCTTAGCCTTCCAGATCTTGACTGCCTTGGCTTCTATGTGCCAGTCATGTCAGCACGGAGTTCCCATTTTCCAACATGCGGGAATATCCAACTTTCTGCTCCATTTTCCAAGTGCCAAATTTAAAAAATGGCAGCCTTTCTGTCTGTCTCGGTAGGCTCCTTACAATAGCTTCAACATAAACACATAAATTCACAGTTGGCCACCACAGCCTGTCTTAACCTCCCAGAATTATTAAATACAGCTTCCCGTTATGCTAGAAATGTCTGACACTGTGTAAATAAGTCATAATAAGCGCAATATCACCACGCTCAGAGCTGTGGAAAGTCTGAGGTCAAAGCACATGTGCTTTGCCCTAAATCACGCTCTCAGTCGAGCGAGTTTAATCTGTCATCTGACATGACAGGAAGGCTACTGGGGCATCCTGGCTTCAGTTTAGCAAATATACCGTGATCCATGGAAACCAAACACAATGCTTCATAGGCAAAGACGACATCAGTGCCTCTGTGGCTTGACTCCACTTCTGAGAGCATCGTCTTATATTGCCAGACTTTTCCTCTCAGGGAAAATATGCTCTCTGAAAAACTCTTTCCAAAATATTTGTCATCTCTGAGAGAGTTTGTTTCTATTTTCCCATCCTAGCGGCTCCCGTGAAAGCGGAGAAATGATCCTTGCACGTCGGAGGGAAGATTAATTTTTATGAGGTCATGAATTTCCCATAACAAGTGAGAGTGTCGCTGGTTGTTCACTCACCCTCTTTTATCGAGCTGTATTGTCCTTCTCCTTCTGAGATGCTGTTTGGGGTTTTCAGAGTGTTTTTCTTGTTCTTCTCCGCCTTTTTGTTGGCTGGTTTCACTAAGGAAGGAAATGGCATTAATTCAGGAACAGAAGTTAAACTTTTTCCATTTTTAAAAGGGGCTTTGGCACTTCCAAGCACCCTTAAAGGGGACATATTTTCAGCTCCATACACCATATTTTGGGTTTCTACTAGAACATGTTTACACACATTAATGTTTTAAAAACACTTTATTTTTCTCATACTGTCTGTCTGAATATACCTGTATTCACCCTCTGTCTGAGACGCTCCGTTTCTTTAAGCTCCCCTCCCGAAAAAATCCAGTCTGCTCTGATTGGTCAGTGTTTCATCTGCACTCTCTGCGTCTCTGCACCGTTACTGCAGCCGAGAAATGATTGTGACGGCACTGTAGCGGCACTTTCTCGTGCATTTCAACGTTTTGATACTTTCATAGTATTTATATATCCTACATAGGGATGGGTATCGAGAACTCGGAACCGGTTCCGAATTTCCAAGAACCGTGGAATCGTTAAGAGACGTGCATTTCGGTTCCGGTTATCGGTT
>JAOVVB010273056.1:0-17961 GCA_028570985.1 Heterobranchus longifilis | reverse complement strand
AGCTTGGATTATCATCTGCATGAATTTCATCTTCCAGCTCGTGGCTTGGCTCTGAGCACCGAGTTCGCATCATGTGTTGTTTTTTTTTGTTTTTCCTCCTGTCCTGTCCTTAATGTCTGCCTTCCTTTGGGAACGTCTTATCATGTGTTCATGTGGTGTCCATGTTCTGTATTTCCGGATTTAGACCCTCGTCAGTTTGATCACGGATATGCCTTGTTGGATGCTACAGATGTTAATAATCATTTTTGAATTTCCTTTAATAAATCACACACTGAGTATCTGCAGTATCTCTGTGTCTGGCTTTCCATCATGTCTGTTATAAATATATAATCTGAAGCTGATGACCGGGTTCTCGATTCCCAGCCAAAATGTCCCCCAGCCATTGGATGCACGCCATCCGTAGTGCTGGTCCCAAACCAGCATTAAAAATGCGAGGGTTGCATCAGGAAGAGCGTAAACAAAATGTGCTAAATCAAATGTGTGCATCGGATGGACCAGTGTGGCAACCCCTCAACAGCTTAAAAGCTGAAACATTGCTCGTTTTTTAAAGCACGTCATGGTCCATAGTAATGTACTCCTATGATCTAATTTGCCCCTTTTTCACATCCAGAACCTTAAAATCTTCTAACCAGCATCTCTTTAGCCTTCCATGTTCACAGAGGCATTTAGAACATGATTACGTCTTGCCAATGCTTCAAGATTGTGGAATATTTATCCAGTGTTTATAAAATCATCGCTTATTACAGATTTTTTTTGTTTCTTTGTAAATCCACTTTGAAAACATATATTCTCTAAGGCGTCTCATTCCTTGTAGGGTCTCCATTGGTCTAAATAGGATTTAGAAATTGTCTTGAGTAGAAGAAGGTGGTGGTCTCTAGGGATGGGTATCACCAAGATCCACCCGGTACAATATTATCACGATACCTAGCTGCCGATTCGATTTGGATTACCACTTTGTAAGTATCATGATTTTGTAAAATATCCCAAATCGATAGTAAACATTTTTCAGATTTTGTTACAATTCTGATGGCACCGTGGCGTATTGGTTGGCACTGTCGCCTCACACCTCCAGAATACGGGTTTGATTTCCGCCTTGGGATCTGTGTGCATGGAGTTTGCATGTTCTTCCTGTACTTGGTGGGTTTCCTCCGGGTACTCTGGTTTCCTCCCACAGTCCAAAGACATGCAAACATGCATAAATTGCCACAATCTCTAGTGGCCTCCATCACTAGTTCATCTTTTACAGGATTTTTTTTTTTCCTGTAACAGCACAACATCATATCAACAATTACATGCGTTTCATAGATTTGCATGCAGTTGCTGTCCAATGTCATGTTTATGTATTATATGCCATTACACTGCAGATCTGCATTACAGAACAGCATCGGCACTTACAGTACCAGCACATACTTGTCCTTATCTTTCTACAATATGGAAAATACATCCTACTGTATCTTTTATTCTTTATGCAGCTTTCAAATTTTATGATTCACTTTTATGTGTCTAAATAATTATACACCAGATAAGCCCTTAGCCATTTTTATCCACGTTTAAGTATTCTAGCACCTCTCTGGGAATATCCAAATTGCTCCACTGAAATGTTACATACACACACTGGATACCGAGCAGCAGCTCATAGACGAGTGCGCTCCTCCCAGGGTACGACGACGCACGTCAGCATCGCTTGATTGGGATCATTATGATCAGGGAGAAGATGACGCAAACATTAGACTTACAAATTGGAACTCGTTCGCATTTGTAGTATTATAGACACAAGATATTCATGGCCTGTTACTGCGCTCCTCCAATTACTGATGCTATGAGAGAAGATATGGGATGATTTATGAACATCTGCTGCATCTGTGGAGCAAAGCTTCATTTACACATTATTTCAAGATGACAAAAAGGACCGAACAAAAAAGATTCAAGGTGAGGATAATAACTCTAGGAGTCACAGGATGCTGGCTTGGGTATGGAGATCATTCAGACTAATTGGAACAAACCCGACAACATGCTCCTGCATTTCAGCCACCTGACTGCAAATCAATACACACAGCTGCTGTATATGACTTCCTATTGTGTTTCAGATTTGTACATGATGTTAGTTTGGAATATGATCCAAAGACTTCTAGCTTTCACCATAGAGATTTGGTCTATTTGTTTGTTTGAGACTACAGTGCTGTGAAAAAGTATTTGCTCCCTTTCTGATTCAATTTTTTTGTTGTATATTTGTCACATGTAGTAATTAATTCAGATTATGAAACACATTTTTAGCATTATACAAAGTTAACCAGAGGAAGTACAAAATGCAGTTTTTATGTGATGATTCCATTTATTAAGGGCAAAAAGATGTCTGGCCCTGTGTGAGAAAGTAATTGCCCCTAAATCAAAAACAATCATTGCCCCTAAACAACTCCAACCAATCAAGCGTTTGCGATAACTGGCAATGAATCTTTCAATGAATTTTGGCCCGCTCTTCTTTTCAGAATTGTTTTAATTCAGCATAATTTTAAGAATTAACAGCCTGTTTATACCTCTATCTCACCTATGCGGTTTGACTCACGGTGAGATGCGGAGTTAGGCACCGTGAGTCGCCGCAATTGCCCGCCGACGTTCCGCTGGCGTTCCGCGAAGTTCTGTAAGGAACGCAAGCTTCCTTACAGCACAACAACTTTTTTTCTCATAATAAACAAAATCATTTAAAAACTGCTTTTTGCATTGACTTGGGTTTTCTTTGTGTAAAATTAAAATTTGTTTGATGATCTCAATCATTTGCGTGTGACACATGCAACAAAAAAAATAATAATTCAGGCGGGGGCAAATAATTTTTGCATATATATCTGTCTATTATTTATACATTATTGACATTAAATCGTACATTCTATTTATCAGTTCTGTAGAAAACACTTTATACTGCAATATTTTACCATATTTTGTTACATTTTATATACAGTATATATTTAGTATGTGTAACACATGACAAAATGTCACTCTTGTAACTACAACCATATAATATGCATGTCGTCCATGTCGCAAAATGTATTTGCAATGTCCTATTAATATATTACCTCATCTAATCCATTTGAATGCAATATATAGTCACTTGTTTGTTTGTTTATAATAAAATCAGTTAAATTCCTAAATGATTTAAACCTTTCCGGATGTTTTTCACTCACTCCTCAAAAATAAAACTGCTTCTTTTTAATTAATTCATCATCTTCAGATCAAACACTTTTTAGTCCACGTTTCACAAAGAAGAGAGCAGAGGTGTACAAAGGAGGCAGTAATATGAGTCAGCTAATGAAAGCCCAGAGACCTCCACACCGGTGGCTGGCCTCCAAATGGCCAACGGTCTGTCACAATGCTGCACAAAGTGCGCACTTACCCGATCCTCATTTAGCAGCACAGATAGGGATCGAGGATGTAAGCAGAGAACATGAAGCCAGCCTGAAAGACTTGGCTTTAGATTAATACAGCCGATGCAAGAGGCGAAGCTAAATGATTTAGAGCCGTTTTTAAATGCTGCGATTTAGATTAGAGCATTAAAGATTCTACCAAGCTACATAAAGGCTAGAAAAACAATATAAAGCTGTTCAAGTCAAATCAGGACTTATGATTGTGCAGAATATAAGTAAAACTGTTTCTCTACTCGATATAATCCCCTGTTACACTAATGCTACACTTATCCCAGTGTTTCACTAGTACGTGGACACCATCAAGGTAGAAGGTTTTCTCAGTACACCAGAGCCATGATCGGACTGCCTGCTTCACATCTTAAAAGCTGGCCTCTCAGGAACTCCTTTAATGACCCGAAATGGCTTGGAGCGAGGTCAGGACTGTACAGGGGTGTGGCAGTGACTCCCCGCCGAGTTCCTGTAATGTGCAAGTGGTGTTGGTGAATGATTGCGTGTTCAGTTCACACAGACAGATGCGTCTCTTCTACAAGTTGGTGACAACTTATGCGTCGATTTTCAAGCATCAGGCATTCCACTCGCTGAATGTTAATGGCACTACTGAAGTGCGCTCCGAGCCACCTCGTCCAGGATCGTCATTCACAGACACACTGCTTTCTTTAAAAACGTTTGCACCGTTCAGATGTTTTAATGCAGCTAAGAGTCTCATCACCGTACTGTGCTCGAAGTCTTCTGTAAACTTGAAAAAAATGAGTCACAACGTATAATATGAGTAGGATTTTGCAATGAATAGCCGACATTTTAATGCAGTCTGTAAATTGTATTGTTTGATCTCTAGACGTGCCAAATCGATAAAACATCTGAAGAACAAGCTGCAAGAGTACAATACTGCTTGTAAAATAATGTATTATTTTGGACTCTTGAATCTGATTGGTCATAAGGTGTTTTTGTGGATTCTTACTGTATATACAAACGAAAACGCAGTTTGCTCATGTGCTTTTTAGCTGTTGTTTAGCTATAATTTAGAATAATCTTAGACAGACTTTGCTGCAGAGCCAATAGCGAGTATGGCACGAAACACACTCATCTAGCCTGACTTTTGGCTCTATTCCATCCAGGTAGGAGGAGCTGGATCAGATCCCAACCAACCTCATGACATTCCTGTTCTGCACCGTGGGGCACTTGAATCTGACAGTACAATACAGAAACGTGCATGCTGGTTTTGCTTACATACTGTAAAAGAAAGACAAGAACAAGCTCTCTATAAATAAATGCAATGCAAATGAAATAGACCAATAATGAAGGAGAAACTCACATTTGTCATGATCAGTCCACTTCATCACTGATCAGTACATCATCTCTCATACTGTAGCACTTGACATGACATGTTTAAGGTACAGAGTGCTTCAGTTCATTAGATCAGATAAACAGTTTATCAAATATCAGTTCATTTCGAATAAAATGGTCAAGATCCAGTCGGCTGCTCGGGCCCAGGTTTTGGTTTTCTAATTATCTAAGCTTAAAAGTGCTGGCTAAGATGGTGAGATTTCAAATAAATAAATTAAAAAGAAGCCGGGAAGGTAAGTAAATTAAATTATTAATGCATTAATACAGTTTTAAAGATGCACACAAAAAACATGATCATGTCCTTTACAGTTTAAAAAACAAAGTTTTATAAAAAATTTTTTAATAAAAATCAGTAAAGGTCATTTTTCTTCTTTTTCTGCTTGTTGAACCTACTAATAAAAACTAACAGCATTGACATTAAATCTGCTCAGGCTACTAATGTGTCCGCATCTGAATCAGGAGCCACTATAAGCCGAGCTGAAATTTCACCGAGATACATCCGAAACAATTACAAATCATACGAATAAAGCGACAGGCAGTCATTTGCAGGAATCAAGAAGCTTGGTCCAATGACTACAGTTCATTTTTAAAAATGCGACCGTTGTTCACATACTGTAACTCATTTCTAAAGAACTACTCCATCATCCTTGTTTGTGACAATGAACTGTAAGATTGAAGTTTCGGAATTCATTCACACAACCCGTTTACACACAAACCGCTGTATCCGGGCACAATAAATGTCACCCTTAAATTACTAGACAAGCAAACAGCTCTATAAATCACACAGCTGAATTATAACGCTGTCATGTTTATGAATATTGCATAGTTTTTAAATCGATTCCGTCTTCCCTCTGGGCTCCAGTGCCTGAGACAAATGCCACAATCAGGAACGTCAACCTTCCGCTCTCCCATTAAATGTGAACAGCAGGAATAATCATGGGAGAGAGGGGGAACAAGTTAACATGTTGTTTCATCTTCAGTGTCTGATGGCACACCAGAGCGAGATTCATTTTACTAGCAATTATTGCTTTTCTCACTTTGGGAAACAAACTTCCACAGGCACTCTGTCGTTCATTTTATTACAACAATGTGATTCATTGCTTACATGCACGGTATTAGATTTAAGGTGAAACTTGTTCTTAAAAATCTCTTTCTTTACTTTCGAATTGGATTAGTTTTACATGTAGAGGATGGACAACGCAATGATCATCTGAATATTACGGAAGATCATTTTTAACTCACACACACCTGAAGCAGAAAGTCTCAAGGACCTAAACTCCAGCACTGATCATTAAACCTAGAGCTTTTGCCACACCTGCCTGTCTGGAAAGATTTTATATTTCAAATTTAAAATGGTAAAAAAACTTTCTTTTTTTTTTTTTTTTGCGTGCAACTGAGTCCTGATATTATTCTGACTTAATTAATTTGTCTTACTTTACTAATTGTTGCGATTGTCCCGCTAGAAAAAAAAAAGCGCCTCTGGTTAATGTTAACAATTAATGATTAATTGATTATTTACTGCCAACGTGTTCAACTCTTGGTTAAGAAAAATTTGTAAGTCCAGCCCACTGATCTGGAGGGAAGGATAACAAGCTACCTGGAAACATTACCCGCATAACCAGTGCGCTAGCTAACAAACCAGCTAGCTAACCTCGCCAGTGTTCGAACAGAACAAATTATGCTTGATATGCTAATGTTATGTTTTGCTAGTGAAATAAATGACCCAGCAGTGTACGTGGAGTGTACATGGAGATAGTAAACCCTACTTGTCCAACTAAAACAAGTTAGTTAAGCAGTATGAAGCTATTCTAAAATATTAGTAACAAGATTCTTTACCCAGATAATGTGGGAGAAAATCACAGAGGCAGAATATTTTTCCATTATTTAGAGCTTCAGTACATTTATTGTCCTTTTATCTAATAGAAAGGATGGTTGTGGTTTTGTCTTTAATCTAACGTTACCAGCATTAGAATAAAGCTATTTTCAAGATCATTTCAAGTTAAATTCCTATACAAATTCTTATCCTTGTACTATTTTCACTCCCATGAACAATTCAGGGTCTCGCCAGATACAGTATATCTGAGACATCAGAAATCTCTGAATATTTCATTAAATTCCCACACAGGTGTCGGTGTGAGTGATTTTTACTAGTTTGCATGTGCAAATTGTGTTAATTAAACTTTTCCCCATTTAGGATGAATGAGACGTAAAACTTTGACGTACAGGAGAAGGACGAGAGCATTTTCAAAGACATGTACAGTAGAGATGTTTGTAGATCACTGGTGTATTTCCAAGTCCATACAAACAAAGGCCCTATTGCTTCCATACCTTCTGAACTGTAATGACATTCAGAGAATTTGATATTGTAAAGAATCCTGATGTAGTATCACACCGTACACGGTTCTATTCACACCATCATTCTCACAGCACGAACACCTTTAAAAATGAGAGAAAATAATCAGGAAGTGTGCCACCACGGGACATCTGTCTGCAGAGTAACGGGTCTGAGAGGTGTCTGAGAAAGCCTCTTATCACATTTTGTTAAAGTGCCCAGAAAATCAACACTGGTGTTTTAGAGTCTCTTGGTATTGCGGACACAAATAAGTCCAGTACATCTACTCAGGCATGCAAGATGCAAGGTAAGGTAAGTAAGTAAAGGCTGTATTTGTCACATACACATTATGGCTGGGGTCAGAGTGCAGGGAAAGCTATGATACAGCCCCTCTGGAGTGGACAGGATTCAGGGACTTGCTCAAGGGCCCAACAGTGGCAGCTTTGTGGAGCTGAGGTTCAAACCACTGACCTTCTTACCAATAACCCAGTGTGTTAACCCTACTTAAAGCTACTACTGCTACCCCAAATTAATATCCAGCTTAACATTTTTAGATGTGAACATTACATTTATGATTTTCAAAGAGCCTGTATTGTTGGTCAGTCTGGTGTACTTTCCTAGAGCTAGGAATCTTGAAATATCCCTCATTCCGTTAAACAGATGCAAGTTCGATTTAATGAAAAGAGAAAAATAGTAACCTTGACTCAAGTCTGCTGAAAGATGTTTTCATGCAGTTCTGAGTCAACCAGGTCATGATTTTGTTAATATTTTTTTCTTTTCTTTGAATTGAAAAAAAAAAAAAAAAAACCAACAACATGACCTGGTTGACTCAGAACTGCATGAAGTCTTGAAGTCTGTTAAGAACAACCCACTCGTTCTTTACCTATGTGACTTGTTGCTCGTAAAGCCACTAAAGTAAGGTCTGAAAAAAAAATTATAACATATTAATAGCTAAATCTCATGCTTAGTCATATACTCATTCCATATACCTCTTACCCTGTACAGGGTCACCCTGGAGGGAGTGCCAAGCCACCCCCACGTCTTTGGGAGAAAACCCACCAAGCATGAGGAGAACATGGAAACTCCACACAGTGCCAACCACTACATCACTGTGCCAGCTTAATAGCTTAATCTTGCAGATTTTATCTACATTTTAGATTAGTCAATTGCGACTACATGCTTACTGTATTGTCTTTACTACTGGATGTTGGAAATGTCCTTCATGATCAATAAAGTATCTATCATAAACCTATGGTGTCTGTCTTCTTTGTGCATGTCTATGCATACCACAATAAAAAAAGTAAAAATGGATTTTGTAGATATTCTTATTTTAATTGAAAGGGAAATGGCGAAAAATGTTTATGATTCATCGTGTCCTTGTCCGACTGCATCCACTACTTAGCAAAAGACATGAGCTGTATGTACTTCTTGTTTGTCTAACTTCCCACCATAGTTCTCTTTTTAAACCCTTGTTTGTTGAAAATATGTTTGGACTTTGTTTTTGCGTTCATTCCCCCTTCAAATTCTTGGACTCGATTCAAACATGTATGACCTCACTTCGAAGACATTGCTGGTTGACCATGATGCATCATGTCTATGTAACTACAGCATGCAGTTGAGATGCACATAATATGTGCACGAGATGGCTTTTGGCAATACTGAGGTACTGTAAAGTGCGTGCGCGCGTGTGTGCGCATTTTTGTGAGCTCAATTGCCAGAAAGCTTGTTTATGGACACGGTTTTATTTTACTGCCTCATGTTGAACCCGTCCCTCGTCCCTACAGGGAGCCTAGTACTCTCGCGGCTGCCAATCAGCTTGGAAACCGAACAAGTCGCAATGAGCAAAAACGGCAATGAGAAATCTCACACGGATAAAAACGAGCTCTTGTTAAACTCGCGGCTACTTATTTAGCCGGCTTGCTAAGCCACTGTTTTTGAATCAGTTTAGATTCATCAAGAAGTACGTATAATGTATGTTCAGATCTTTGGTCAGATCTTTGACCCAGTTGCTTTAAAGGAAACACAACAACATATAAAGCTATTTCATAGGTCATTTAATAGGCATGTAGATGAAATTAGGAAAATTTATTAAGGTAAACCTAAAGGGACAAAGAAGGGAAAAAGATACATAACAGGAGAAGAAACACTTTAGTAAAACTGCTCGCATGAAATCATGTTTTAAACATGTTTTAACATTTGCAAGATCTCACAAAATAAAATATTTTTTTTCTCCTACATACTTTTTAAGTAGATTTTTCTTTTTTTTTTTTAATGTTTTTTTCATGTCCCTTTGAGGACTTCATAAATTACCTCCAAAAGCAAAGGGACAAAATGTTTTCCTTTTGGTGACTGGGTATATGTTTAGAGTGTGTGTGTGTGTGTGTGTGTGTGTGTGTGTGTGTGTGTGTGTGTGTGTGTGTGTGTGACACAGCATTAATCACCTGCATTAATGAGGTCAATGAAAGTGCCTCACAAGGACTGTGAAGATGATATTTCGGCAACCTGCCAGCATGGGATTACGATCATAATCGCAAAAGATTCTGAACAAGATGTTCTGACAATATAATGATCTGCCGCTGCAAAAACAACACCATCACACCAAAATGTCAGTATTATAAAAAATATATATATATATCTCAGCTCAATCCTAACGGTTGTGTAAATGAAAGCTATTTGCTGCAATGAATTCAACTGCACATTATGCACAATTCACTTTGTAGTCATTTTTAGACATTCAGGTGGGTACTGAATGTGCTTGTATAAACAAAAAGAAATGTGAGTTTCTTTTGTATTATTGTTCAGGGCCTAAACAAGCAATTAGAGTTTCCCCCAAATGTGACCTCATATACCCTGCCCTACTGTTCAGCCCTGCTGTTCTCTGGAGGGGCGTGACTCAGAAGTCGCTCATTTACAGAAACACCGAAACAGCACATCTGAAGGTGGAGTGAAATAAAGGGAGTCTGCAGTATGAACAAATGCACTGTATGAGAGGTGCTTCAGCTGGAGCATTAACACACCCTTTAAGGGTGCTCTGAGACCTGTGTTAACTTGTTAAAGAAAGTCAGTTGCCTTTAAACGAACTGGTTGCAAAACACGACGGCGTTACAATAAACTAAGTTCTAAGTACATATGCACAGAGGATGCCACAAGACAAGTCAGTTACATTTTCAAAGGATCGAGTTTTACAGAAGGTTACTATAAGAACTGGAATAAACTGTGTGCTGGAAATTTCTTTAAAATATAATATAAATTAATTAGAACTTCAATTTACACAAAGCAATATCTATACTGGCGGCTTAGTAGTTAGCACTGGCGCCTTGCAACTCCGGGTCCTGGGTTCGACACCCGCGTCGGGGCTGTGTGCATGAAGTTTGCATGTTCTCCCCGTGCTTGGTGGGTTTCCTCCGGGTTCTCCGGTTTTCTCCGACAGTTTAAAGGCATGTAGATATGGCTAATTGGTGTTTCCAAATTGCTCGTAGTGTATCAATGATCGTGAGTGTTGACTGGAGGTCCTACGACGGTCGTACAAATGGGAATAAAAATACAATGGTCCCTAGTTGGACTACAGAGGTTCCTAGATGGATGGATGGATGGATGGAATATCTATGCTGCATGCTGGGCACATAAGCTAACAGAACCAAGTAGCATTTTAAACAATAACTTCAGCTTGGTAGTTAGCTACAAATAAACTGATGTAAGTTTCTGTCAGATATAGGAGCTCAGATTGAAAGTGTAAAAACAAACAAACAAACAAAAGATGCTGTCACCACATACTCTTAACAACGAATTGCTCTTCAACTAGTTAGCATTAGCTGGTGAGTTTGCATTGTCTTTTTTAAGGCAAGAAGATTAGAATGCTTTGATCAAGCAAATCCCGGCATATGCTCGTACGTGGGTTAAATATATGCACTTGGGATGATCAATATGCTCTACAGTACAACAAACAGCGTAGCCAACTAGCCTCATGTTAGCTAGCTAGCCTCAACTAAAGAGCAAAAATCTCACACTTGCTCACTTTCCAGGTTTTTTTTTAAAAACACAGTTCTGTACATGAGTGCTTTCATTGTGCCCAAAGTGCTTGTTGGTAATGACCAACATCAGCTAATCCTTTTAGTGTACTTATTTAGCATCGGGCGACGGATACTCCCCACCCTGGAGGTATAGCCACTGTTTCTGTGGCAGTTACTTAAGGGGTTTTATTGCCAGCTCTACGCCCGACTGTCAATCACACACTATGGGCAATTTAGGAACGCCTAACCGACGTGTCTTTAGACAGTGGAAGAAAAAAAATGGAGTATGCGGAAGAAAACCACCAAGCACGGGGAGAACATGCAAACTCCATGACACAAGGTGGGAATCGAACCCAGACCCTGCAGGTGCTAGGTGACATCACTAACCCTCTGTGCCGCCTCTCTCACCTTGCTACAAGCAATGAACTCTTTGTGTTGAGTTCCAGGTTTTAAAAGTCCTTAAAACTCTTCTTCTTGATATTTTCATAAAAAACAGGTTGCATTTTACTTTGTTTTGATTGTTTTCATTAAGGGTGAAATAGAGCAAGAGCTAGACTGCTGTTGTCTTGAGTTGTGTGTTTATTGGCATTACAACATACAATAGGCTTATGTCACATAATATCACAAAGTATTGGATACTGGATCACTGGGCCCTGGTGGCTCAGTGGTAGGTTTCTCCCCTGCCATGTGGAAGGCCCGGGTTCATTTCCCACCCAATGCCCAAACCTGAAGCCACTGCATGCAGTGCTGGTCCTGGAGGCTGGAGAAAAACTTTTCTTTTATGATATTACTAGCTAGTTTTGAAATCATTCGAAGTTAGATATCATTCAAATCATTCACCTTCATACGCTAGCTATCTTGAAGATTAGCTTGGTTTTCAGTTATCCAATATAGACAAAACATTTATCATTATTAAAACTTACAGTAATGCTTAATTTGTTTATTCCTTCGTGAGTTAGGCATGGCATTAATTAAATAATAATAATAATAATAATAATAATAAATTAAGTAAACAGTAAGGTTTCACCCATTGTTATTGATATAAAGTGATATAACTGACACTTAATGATATCCCAGTATCATTAAATTGTCCAGTTCTACTTAGTAATATTTATTTGCTGTCTTATCAGATATCTAGTTTTGTCAATGCATTCACAATAAACACAATACATACATACCTGTACATACCAGATAATGCTTTTAATTTCATATAATTGTCACCTTCTCAATTTAAATCTTCTTGGGCTCGGAGTATAATCGTGCATCTGCGAGATTTTGACAACCACAGGGTTTCCCCCTTCAGCCATAATCGAAGCCAAGTGGCCTATTCCATGCAACACAGGCTAAAGATTACACACAGGCGTGCTGACTATGCACAGCACACATTTAACAGCAAAAAAAAAACAAAAAACACACCCACACACATAGAACACACAACCATTCCTTTAGATAGGCATTTAGAAACAGATCATATTTGGAAAGAAAAAAAGCTTACAAAATCATCATTTTATTTTCTCTGACATCCAATTTAAGTGTCATTTTAGTGAGACAGAGGGAGAGCGAGGTAAAGGGAGAGAGAGACGGTGAAAAACGAGGACAAGGCCAGGAGCACAAATGAAAGTGGAGCAAGCAATTAAGAGCTTCATGGCCCTAAATGCCGGCTCACTTGTCTCTCTCCGCTCCTCTGTTCTTATACAAATCTCTCATGGCATGAAAGCCTCTCTCCACATAAAAGCCTACATTTGTGAACGAGCTTGGGCATGTGTATGTGTATGCACAATGTGCTTGTGCTTTTGCGTAAGCCAATGTGAACTGCTTAATATCTCTGGGTGTTTCTTTTCCTGCTACACTAGTTGAATGATCATGTGATCGTTTGACTTGTGGTTAAATAATTCACGTAGTCCAATGAGTACAAGCACTCCTTACACACACAGACACACACACACACACACACACACACACACACACACACACACGCACACAAGTAAAAAACAAAACTTGGTGAGATCATGCGGTTTGGATCGTGCAACTTTCAACATGCAACATTCCTTGTAATAAGTGACAGTTTAATTAATTACTCAAAGACATGCACAAGTCACTAGGAAATATTTTCTGGTAAACGCAAACCAGAAAAATGTGTTAAACAGAGTACTGAATGCTTCTTGGCAGCCACGCTGCAACCTCAAATTGCTTACTCAAATAAGAAAATAAGCACACACTTAAAAATGATTTAAGTGCTTCCTGTTATAAGGAGTATTTCATATTCTTAGCCGGTGCAGCTGCCAAGAAAGGAGCATTAGCAAATTAGAATTCAGAAAAAAAAAATCCTCTCTCACAAATGAGTTAAATTATATAATGAATAAATGAAGATTGACCAGTACTACTGAGAAAATGTGATACAGTGAACCCCAAAACATTTACTAAATCCAGCTTTTATATATTCATAGATCACTTGCATTTGATTAAATCAGAACAGCCCAAGCTGATTTGCCTTTCCCTATACTGTAGATCTGTCAGTGGAAATGCAAAGTGAAATTCATGATTAAGAGCATCTGCGGACCGTTTTCTAACTAAACATTTCAGATTAAGTTATAAATAATAATTCATAAATCAAGTTATAAAATCACATTAGGAGTTGCAGAATACATGTAGTAATAATAATAATAATATCCACCTCACTGCAATGTAATATGGGCGTTTAGTAGTTGGCTGTTTTACTGTTTATTAGGAATAATTCATCATTAATCAATTAATTGTGTATTAAAATGTAAAAGATTAAGGAATTTGAATCTAATAATGTTTGTTTTGCATCATATTTCTCTGTAGCTGACGTACAGTATCTATTCATTTGTCACCCACATGATGGCACACTTACAGTTTAGGTGATGCTCAGCTTTACCTATTGTACTTTTAGCAGCCTTGCTTTTAAATGAGGACAAAGAGGAAAGTGCAGTGCGGTATTTACGACAGCCTTTCTATTTTTTTTTCTCCATTTAACTATTTGTGCTTCATTTATTTTTTGCGTCTAGAACCAAGCCAATGTGTTAAAAAAATAATGGTTAATTATTTAATGTATTGGTAACTATTAGTTTAGAAAAATGGGTGAAACCTTACTGTTTACTTAATTTATTATTATTGTAATTTAATTCATGCCATGATTGTAAACTTTTGTGACATATTTTGTGTGAAATACATGTTAAACTCAGGAATAAACTAATTACACATTACTTTAAGTTTTAATAATGATAAATGTTTTATCTATATTGGACACTGAAACTGAATAGCTAGCTTTCAAGATGAAAGGCTAACTTTATAAAACATTTTTATCATTTCAAAACGAGCTAGCTTAATCTTAAAAGTTTGCCATATATCATAACAAACAAGTTTGCCATAACAAATTGCATTTTCTTTTTATCCAAAAAAGACTCTAGCATTACATAAACTAACTACTTAGCGAGTTAAGCTAATGGGTAATTCACATAGCTAATTTATTAGTTAATCTTCAATGAGAATATAACTCATCTGATGTAATGATAATTGTAAGAAGTCTGAAATATAAAAACAATTAAACTGTAGATTTATTTATATTTTGCTGATGACCTAAATAAAGTGGCTGACTAGCCAGCTAATATTAACTAGCTAGCCAAAGGACAGTGCAAAGAACATGAACACCAGAGCGTGTATTTATTTTTTTTATTCTTATGCAATTTGAAATTTCTGCTATATCATGGTTTTAATAGCATAAAAAATATCAAGATCACAAATGTTAGCCGAGCAAACTTAAGTATCTTCAAGTGAATTTAATTTTTAATGACTTCTATATTCGACTTCTATAAGTAGAACAAAGTTCACAAGTCAAAGGAATATATTATATCTGTTAGACATGATAATCTATATATACTGAAATAAATATATGCTGTATTACATACAACAACTCTCTACACAAAGCATTTTACTTTTATTTTTAATTCATTACTGGATCATTAAAACTAGTTTTTCTCAGAAGCATCCATAAGTCTGCCGAGCCCAACCTGGCAAACTAATAAAAATAAAGGCAGTGAGGTCATTTCAACCTGTAGCACTGTTCACCCAGACATAACTGTGTAGAACACGAATGTCTCTGAGCTGTGTATTGAGCTGCTTTGTGGCAGTGTGTGGGTGGCATGCTGGAGAGATGTAGCAATAACCCACACCACCAACAGGGAAGACTGCTACAGTGGTGGGAACTGACTAATGACTAATACTGTGAGGGGGAAAAACACACAGGTACAATGCAGAAAACATTCTTAGATAAAATGCAAAGAAAAACAAGCTGAATACATATTTGGAACACTCGATAAAGATCTCAGAGGGCATCAGAAGAAAGAAAAGCACAATATCAAATCATTTTATTCAACGTGGTTAGTGGCTGCTTCTCAGGAATAGCTATTTCTGATTCTACAGATTGATCTTAATGTCCGGTATTCACAATTTTACTGAAAACTAAAACATCAATGGGATTTATGTAAAAAAAAAAGAAGAAGAAGAAGAAGAAGAAATAAAACACCACTTAATCTTTATAGCTTTTCAAGAGCTTTTCAATCAAACCCAAGAGCACAGAATGTTAAGGTGGCCAAACATTCCACAAAACTTGATAACTCATCAAGTGAGTAAGTGTTAGCTAAAGAAATTGCTATAAGATGGTATCAAAAAGATTCTCACACCACAGAACTGGTCACTTTCGCCATAGGTCCCCCCTAAGACACCTTAAAACCTGGCAGTAGAATTCGTTATTGACGGTTTGGCCCCTGGGGACAAATTCTCGAAGCACAATGCTGAGAATTTCTGAAAAACATGATGAGCATGCACTTGGTCGAGCTGCAGACCTGCATCGCCTTTTTTGGTCGTAGAGATGATGGGCTCTTCCACTGTGAAGACTGTTTCTTCGTCTCTGGGTCGTACCCGTTAACCCAAGTGTTGTCATCAGTAATGATCCTCGACATGAAGGACGGGTCGTCCACGGCACGCTGATGGAGTTCTTGGCAGACTTTGACGCATTGTTCCTTTTACTCCTGGGTCAGCAGTCTGGGGACGAACTTGTCAGCAGCATGGCATATGTTCAAATCACACATGAGGATTACCTGGACTGTTCTGTATAAGACACAGACAATGGCAGTAGATTGTTCTCGGGCAATCATCATGCACAAGTTGCCGAATGGTTCAACATTTTTGGGGGTTGAGCTTGTTGATGGTCTTCCTGTGATGTTCTTCCGCTATTGAAGCATCATTTCTAAGAACACAGAACCCTGAAGCATCCAGAATCTCCACAAATGTGTTAGCAAATATAGCAGGAAAGCTTCATTTACTAATGTTTAGGAACAAAATAGATTTCAATAAGAAAAAGCTTGGGTTTTAACACGCTGAGAAAACAAAAATTCCACTATTGATAAAAACAAACTGATCTAGCACGTAGCCAATCGGCTAGTTCTGATGAACCATCGTTAATGCTATTCGGCTAATAGGGCCAGCACAAGGTCATGACATTTCCAAATTGCAGGTTCATAACTATTCTAAAGATTCTGGAATTTTTTAATAAAAAGGTTTTAATGCAGCGTGTACTCCCTGAGCACAGAACGCTGAGATACCTAGAAACTATACAGAACATTCTTGCTAACCTAGCTACTGAGTTAACTTGGTTAGTGTTAGTAAAGAAGAATAGTCACAAAGAAAAAAATACAAACTCATGTACTGAAATTTGACAACTAGTGTTCTAGCAATTTGCAGTCAACAACAACAATAATGTTAGTTACACTACACTATTAGGGACAGCATAAGGACATGGTATGCTTCCAAATCATACGTTAATATGAATTTACATCATTTTTAAAATAAAGGTAATGGTGTAGAAATCGTATTCTCATGTTCACTGAACAGCTTATTCTACAATTTTTTAATGGCATGTTGGCATACTTTAATGGCATACTTTCCCGAGTCATAGCCCCAACTTCAACACCACACAGCACATTTTTCTGTCATTAAGAAAACATTATGCTTCACGTCGATCAGTCTGTCTGGGATTACTGATAGCATCAGCAATCAACTCAAGCCAAGTAGTGATCCAAAATTATATGCGTAATTGGTGTTTAATGGCTCAGAGCAGGGGAAGATAATGAATAGCAGAATCCTGAGCACAAACAGGTCCACGGTCAGAAGCAAAAGGCCCTCAAAAAAAGCAGACAGTGTTATAACTGCTCATTTATGTATTTCTAGAAAATGATACACTGCATGATCTTATGGAATATGTCAATATAAAGTTTCTTTATTGAAACCTTCATGGTATAGTTTCATGCTTTGGGCCGGCAATATGATAAGTTAGTTTTCTCCTTAAGTTAAATATTAAATAAAAACTATTCAAAATCACAGGAAATTTTGCCATATGCTATGCTCTAATCTCTCGGGCTAACATTCTGGCTATGACCAGCATTTTTCCTCCACTCCCACCACGCATGTAAAATATGGCTTTATTTTTCCTCCATGTGCTATTATCGGAGGTTCATGGCAGTTTTGCATTACACTCACTGTGCTCAAACATTCAACTATCTATATAATGTAAATTACTCAACTAGTAACAACTATTTCTATTGATGCCAGTATGTCTGTCAATGTGTGTATTTTATCAGCAGATATAATTTACAAAATGATCTGCTAGAAGCGGTCATAAAGCTTACAAAATTGCTTTATGGAATTCAATATAACGTTTTTTTCTTTTTTCTGTTTTGAGAATGAGAAACCACATCAGGAGCATATATATATATATATACACACACACACACACACACACACACACACACACACACACACACACACACACACACACACA
>JAOVVB010273047.1:7380-17963 GCA_028570985.1 Heterobranchus longifilis | reverse complement strand
GGGAAAAAAACTATTGTGTGGTGTGAAAAAATCTGAGATTTTATTTTTAGGCCATATCGCCTCGCTCCAGTGCTACTGTACATCTTTTACAGTGTGCGGTGCTCCAAAGGTTAACCACAGTCATAAAGTCTCTGAAGCAGGTGTCATGTGAGCGTCTGCGCCGCTTCACTTTTGTATCATCTCTTTCATTATACACAACATTGCCAACTCACATTCAAAATGTGCAACGTTAGCAGCAGCATAGAGGAATGTTGAACTTTACCAACACTTAACCACCTGGAGGGAAGCGGAGCGCAGTTTTTCCGTACGTTCTTTAAGGCGACCTTGGCTTGTAAAACATTTTATTTGGCTCAAAAGTCAACCCTGACGACAGTGATAATAATGTCCAGCGGTTGGATCTCTACAGAGCCACGTGAAGTAGAAGACGGTAGCAAAAAGACTGAATGTATCAGTGAGTAGAGAGGCACTACACAGCACCATTGTTCACTGCTGTGAGAGGGTGCAGTGATGGGAGGAGTGGGTGCTGCAGATAAACAGCTGCTGGATCACTGTGGAGAGGGAGTGGAAGATATGGCTTCATATGTATCTGTTTTATGGGCTTTCCAGGAATAACTGTCTGTTTGTTGACTTAACTGTACAGATGTGAAACATGCAGCATGTGTTGTTCTGGTCTTGTTTTATTTTTATACTGTATTCAGAATGTTTCTGGTGTATTTTAGAAACAGTAGGAATATAGGAAATCGACATAGGGGCTGCTGTGGCTCAGTAGGTAGAGTGGTCATCCACTAACCGATCCCTGGTCCCTGTAGTCTACATGTCGAAGTATCTGTGTGAATGTTTATACACCTTGATGAGCATGTACCTTGCATGGTAAATATGTGAATGTGCTTTGAGTGGTCTCAAAAGACTAGAAAAGTGCAGTCCCTCTACATAGAAGTGCACTGTTTTCAGTCTATAAGACAAAAACTAAACGAGTGTTTGCAAAAGTAATTTCCAAGGTCTGATATGACAATAAAGTTGGGACTAGATCAACTGACCGTCAGCAGTGTGGGTTGAGGGAGTGACAGAGCTTTTGCTCTTGTATGTTCATTTTGTTACTTGCTGAGTGTACTGTGTGGTTGACCACCTTCACCGGTCACTGACGAAGCAGTGTGGAAGAACCCAGAGGGGTTCAGAGTAAAACAACAGTCAGCAACGACAGAGTGGGGTCAGGTCATGAATCCATCACTGGTGAGAAGAGAAGTGGTTGGACAAAAGGTTTTTTTCTTTATTTTGTGAGTGTACAAACAAGTGACAAATTAGACAAACAAAGGTGTAACAAAATATACTTTAAAAGTGCTGTAAGTGATTTACACGTTGTTAACATAAGTGTTAAATAGCTTAGGGGTCTCCCAGTCCCTCCGCCCTCCAGTAAACAGAAAACACATTTCTGGGATCCTCTCTCCTGATTGGATGGGAACGGGATACCAGAAAATGTCTTTTCCGTATACTGCAGAGCAGAGGACCCATGTTACTGACAGAACACTCTGTATCAGTGATGGCTGTCTGAATGTAGACCTATTTAACACTTTAAATTAACTTCAAATTAACTTATTACTAATTAAATACCACTTACAGCACCTTTAACACAAGACTGATGAAACAGATGTTGTGATTTGATATATGGTACAAGTTTTTAGTTATTTTTGTTAATGGGAGTATTGTACGTGTGTGTGTGCATGAAAGAAAGAAAGAAAGAAGGTGCTTGTTAATCCCCTCGAGTTTGTCTACTTGTGTGTCTATCTTATCTCTCTGACATCTTTAATTCCTTCCTGACTTACCTGTCCTGCCTGCAGACAGGTACGCAACAATCTCTCTACTTTTTCTCTCTCATGGCAGAGAAACTGCATTTAATTGTAACTACCTCCGTGCTCTGTTCAGATGAAGAACTAACTGATAATGTCACAGCCTGCTGTAGCTGGCAGACACGGTGGCACCGTCTCCGCTCTGTTGCTATCCCCTCCTTGTCCTTGAAACTGATACAAGGTCCTGCCCTCTCTGTCCTTTCTATGATCTGTTCTGTTATTAACAAGGTTGCTAGCAACATGTATTTAAGCAGGTCAATATCTACGACTCTCCCTCTGAGATCATGCTAGTATTATCACTCCCAGATGTGGAGGCAACATGTGGGCCGAGCTGTCACTCAGCACTGAAATCTGGCGATGTGTCACTGTTCGTTTTTGCACTCTGCCGTTTCCCCCGGCTGTAAGATTTATCGTCCCGTCCAATCAGCTGCAAGTGTTGACAGCTGACTTTCCATCTAATGGCTACTGTATCTTTGCAATGCATAAGCTCTCTCCAGCCTTAGTTTAGTAGGTCAATACTTTAACATTATGCAGACGCTGTAATATTACCATAAATCCATAATCACCTTTTGATAACAGAGCCACATCTGCTCTGGAGAGTCAGCTACAAAACAACATTTGCAAACGGACTTCTGATTTGGGATTCCCGTCAAGTACGATAAAAGTGAAAGAGGATGACGGAAGTTTGTTTGTTTTACGATGGGGAGGATAATTGCGTTGCATGTAGTGCCTGTAATTGAAGTGGAGTGTGATTGTTTCCTTGACATACATGTCATGCGTGTTTGCTCTCACGGAGGGATAAGCTCATCAAGACTTTCCCACTGCTGAGGCCGATGCATTTGCTGTGGGCAGATGGAGCCCTGATAGACTTATTGCAGTGTGTCCAGCAGATAGCATGTGTTGGTAAAACCAATGTGACAGCAGCTAGATCAACTCAATGTACAGTAAAGGGCTCGTCTCTGCACCGTCTCCTCTGCAGAGCTGTACGCTCCATTTGCTGGTTTTGGCTTGGAAGATTCAGGAAAATCATATCAGATCAGCTTTTCTGTTTTTTTTCTGCTTTGTCGGCCAGATCATCTGACTATAATAGTACACAGTATTTAACATGTACAGAGATAAAAATCTTCCTCAGTGTGCACTCCGCTGTTATTACATGTGTAGTGTATTAGTTTAAGACAGCATTGCACTGCCATCCCTTAAACTCAAGTCTTCTGCTTCGCTTTCATTGTATGTAGTTTTAACTGTTCATGTACATACTAGTCTCTACTCTGATTGAAGTAAAATAATTAATAGCTAAATTCTTAGTTTATATAATATTAATGTCAGCTCACAACCCGCTTTCAGGGTATCACTATCTTACTTGAAATAAATGTGTGCCATACATCAATTCCAATTTCACTCTCATTCAGTGAATTTTACCTTGCTTTTATTTATTTGATAGGGACGATACAATTTAACATAGTTCCAATATAGTGTATAAAAGTGATGTGCTGCACAGAGAGTTTATAGCTATTGCTAATTTTCAGCTCTTGTCCCTAGTTGGGCTTTTAATTAAAACATACAGCCAGTATCATAAAACCACATTAAACTACAAATATGAAAATATAGTAAAATGCATATCTCACAATACACATAACTCTACAACAGTACATAACACACCTTGTAATTTATAGTGCATGTAGCACATAGGTACAGTTCTGATTTGCTTTTAGCCAGCACTTAACCTTTGTTGTGGAGGATTTAATATCTGGAATTAATTTGATTCCAGTTGTTAATGTGTTCCAGAGTTGGAGAAAGCTGATTGTCCAAATTTAGCTCTACGATGTGCTGTTTTACAGTCACCATTCACCACGCTCCTAGTTCACGAAAGAGGCTCTGGGGCTAAACTGTTAATACATTTAAAAACTAATTTGAGAAAACAAAAGTGGGTAAAGCTCTCAAAGCTGAGCAGTTTGTATCTTTTCAGTATGTGACAGTGATGCCACTGGATAGACTGTTTGTTCATTATTGGCTGTACAGGGATTTAAGATGTTTGATTGTAGATGGTGATGCTTGAGCCCATAGTGTCATACAATACGAAAAATGAGAGAAAATCATGGAGATTGAGATAAATAACTGGGCTGTCTGAGTGGGGGTGTATTGCCTGATTAATTTGTGTTGGTTTTTACAGCTTTTGACATTTTCTTTACGTGTTTGGTGAGAGTAGTATTTGTGAACTTGCATCAAACGTCCTAACAGAGTGCTTCGTCTGTGTTCTCCAGGTGAAGCCGAAAGTGATCGAGCCGCTGGACTATGAAAATGTGCTGGTGCAGAGGAAGACGCAGATCCTCAGTGATGTCCTCAGAGACATGCTGCAGTTCCCCCTGGAGGACTTCGAGGTGAGTTTCACACGTTTCATGCAACAAGTCAAATCTGCACTCGAAAAAACTGGAGCAAAAGCTTTACTGTAGTAAATCTGGCTCTGCGTATTGGAGCTGGGATTATATTGGTGAGGAGTGAGATTTTAACGATGGAAGTGATGTAAGGTTAGTAGCTTAGGGAGTGGTAATAAGACTGTCAGAGTTAGGGCTTTGGCTTCTAGTGCGGCTACTCATGTTACTGCTGTGGAAAGTGAGGTACTTTGGGTGAAAAATATCCACTAAATAATAGCAGGCAGAGAAATGTCACAGCCAAATTAGTAATACTGTAAGGCTCTGATCAGACAGAACGCGTTTTAGCAGCCGGGGGCGCCGTTTTCTAATTGTTTTCAATGAGAGTGAAGCGTTTTGCGCTGCTGAGCAGCTCGCCGTTTTTCCACAGGAGCGCCCTGAACGCATTAAGAGAGGCGGGCCTTCTGTGGTCGCGATGACAACACGTGGGAGGCACAGTTCATGTTTTGTGTTAAGCTCACTTCCAACGTCACCCTAGGCAAGCTGCAAGACATATATAATTGTTGCCTCAACTCTCTAACGGGATAATTTGCAGATTTAAAACCAGCTCTGTGTCATCTTGTGGGCAGTGTCCGTTCTCAGCAGACCTCCGTGCGCTGGTGCCCACAGTGCTGGATTTAAATCAGCAAAGTATTCCTCAGGTATTCCTGAGGAATGCAGTCATTGAAAAACAATCAGGCCTATAGAAATCAGCCCCATGCAGGCTGCTAAAAAGCTCTCTGTCTGATCTGATCGGCTTTCAACCTGCAAAACGTGCCCTGTCTGATCAGAGTCAAAGTCATTAAAAGTTCATTTTTTTCAGAAAGTTCTCCATTTATTTTCATCTGTCCAACATCATTATGTACCCGCCCACCTGCGTGTTTTCTTTGTTGTATTTGTTTGGCTTTCGCAATCTTTTCCTTTGGCCCAGGCGCGGCCAGTGCTGAGTGCTGGGTGGGGTCGCTCACAGAGGTTTTCTTTTTGTTTACATCCTTCCATGCTGAAGCGAGAGAGAGGGGTCAGGGGCCATCTGTTTAATTGGCTCATTCTGTCTCCAATGTTGTGACAGAGCAAGTGTTATCTCCAGCCACATTGTACAGGACGTACGCTCCCTCACACTTTCCACGGTGAGGACGGAAAATCTAAAATGGAAATCTGGCCCAGTGCTGCTGCTGCAGGAAATGAGACTTGATTGAAAGATGTTCTTACCAACAGCAGCAATGAGATGTGCAGTGCATCCTCAAATCTGACCCTGCCGCTCTGTCTCACGATCCAGTGGAAATGTTATACTATTTTATTGTTACTAGTGCCCGTTCGGAGCACGTGCTGATTGCTTGGCTCTCGGTATTGCTGCTTGCAGTTTTCTGGAGAACCACTCATCCGACCGACTTCACACTCGACACTGCACTCTCTCGGGTCCTCAGCAATACACCTGCCAGATGTCAAGTCGATTGGATGAACGGTTCTTAAGATATGCGAAGGACAGTCATACATGCATACATACATAGACAGAGAGAGATTAGTTAGATGATGCTGCTACAGCGCCACCTATTGCCCACGTGGCACCAAATGTGCATGGCCACTCAGACATGATATTCATAAATCATTCAGGGGATATGACATTTCTTGTAATATAAGCCCTGCCCACAGCATTTGAGCAAACTTTGAGGGCCAGTTATAGCAAAACTTTATGGAACATCAAAAATCAGAAAAAGTCCAGAGATGATCTGTACCTGACGATTGTTCAAAATTTGTAGGAGTAGCGGAAAAACAGATTTGGACACAAAATGGCTGAAAATCGATCTAGACTCAAATGAGTGTACATGGCTTAAATGAATAGATGCGTGTGGACCCACAGAATCCTGGAAAAAAAGTTTCTGAGACTTACGGTTCATAAGTTACAGGCTAAAACATATGTATTTATATGTAACTATTTCTGTCTTTGTGCTGCTGCAACACCTGAATTTCTCCTGTGGTTCAATAAAGGTTTATCTTATCTTAAAACCACTATCTGACCCAGATCCCCAACCCTATGCTGCAGGTTAAATGTGTATTGGGGAACTTAGGTGTATTTAGAGGAAAGGATCTTTCCAGTTACTGTAGAAGATGGCTGTGAGGAATAGAAGTGAAAAGTGTTTCTAACTTTGGGTTTGGCGCTTTTATAAAGCCGTTGGTTGTTCTAGTTTACAAAGGCCTGGCAGCTGGGTGCTCAGTGACAGCGGGGCAGCCTTGACTTTGTCTTCTCTTGTATCAGGCTCCTCCAGCCTGCTGCTGCGAACATAACATACCAGCTTTACACACAAACAGCACGTTGTCAGGGGCTGACAGGTGATTCTGACCGAGAAAAAAATCCACCACAGTCACAGTGATTGAACCTAACATCTGTTCTGACCTCCTCAGACTCGAGCAAGGTTTTAATCAGCTTCTGTGTCGGGGCCTTTTCAGTGTTTGGTGCTTTTTTAGTGAGAGGAGGTACAGCCAGTGTGCACTCAGACGGAAACCTCAACATGTAGAGAGATACTAAGTATACAGAATTAGTTGGTGATGATGAATCAAGGCCAAAACAGACAGAAAGAGCTCCTCTGTCTGTGTTGTTATTTTTGTATAAATCATGTTTTTGGCTGTTCCTCACGGATAGAAACCACGATCAGGTCTCTACCTTATCTCATCCCCACTGGCACATCAAAAGTCATGTGTCGGTACTGGTCTTTCGTGAGCCAGTGTTTATATCATCTCCATCTGGTTTTGATCTAGAAGCTGTTGGCACAAGCCAGTTCTGCGCAGGTCTATTTCTGCGAGGTTTCTGGGGAAATTTGTCGAGGATTACAAGGACAGGGCCCTTCCTTCCCTCAGGTCTGGTAGGCCCGTCCCTGCTGTAAACCCACAGATCAGGGTGTTATTCTTTGTCCTTTACTTCAGCCACTTTACAGTTTCCATGTCTTCAAAGGATAAGGCTGGCGATGTTCTGTGTTTGTGTTATTGTCAACAAATCCCATGAAAACACTAAAACCTATGTGTTAAAACGTGTTGCTTTCATCACATGCCAACTTCCTGTCTGTGCCACTCCACCTCCTGTCTCCCTACTGTTATTTTTATGAGCCACACTAGCAGCATGGCTGTATGGATGGTCCTCCACTTTGGTCTACACTGAAATATCTCAACAACTATCAGATTAATTACCATGACATTTTGTACAGAGATTCATGGTCCCCAGAGGTTGACTCATACTGATTTTGGTGAGCCCCTGACTTTTTCTCTAATGCCTTCATGAGGTGAATATTAAAGATTTTCACTTTGGTTTATGACTAAATACTTTAGTGGCAATTAGCAAATATTAGCATGCTAGCATACTAAACTGCGATGGTGAAAATGGAAAATATTATACCTGCAAAACATAATCATGTTACATTACATTACATTCCAACACTTTTTTTGTCATTGTGAGAATGTTATATGCAGACATTAGCATTTAGCTAATGCTAAGTACAGCCTCACAGAGCAGAGACTGTCGATTGAATGGGCGTTAGTCTGGATGCTCTTTATACTGCGCCACCTGGCTTCCGCCTGTGCTCCTACAGCAACTAGAGGGCAGCATCAGCAGGGCCAGCAAGTCCCTACTGACCCATATCTATGAGGATGATAAGCACTGATAACACCCATTCAATCACATGATAACAGCTGGCTGCTGGCATGGCAGTAGATTCTTAAGGCCTTTGCACACCATGTCTGTATTTTTTATCTGAAATTGTCACAGATTTAAAAATAAATACAACCTCACGTTGTGTCAATCACCTTTACACACAGACTGGAACTTTCCTCCGTAAAAGTAAAGTAAAAAAGAAAAAAAAGTACCTCTGCTGCTTCAACAGAATTTGTCTGGTGTTTCCTTTTTGGCTTAGCTGTAAGTGAAAAAGATTTGCTGTCATTTCCGTGCAAGTGTGTGTGTGTGCATGCTGCCTTGGAAGTAATTGTTAAACTTGTTACAGGTTCAGATTAAGTTAGTTTCCCAGCAGAAAGCATACCATCATAAAACGCATTGGACTCAGTGTGCAAGGTTTCTGTGCGGAATGATTTTTATCGGATAACGGATTAAAAGCACGCATTCGAAAAATACTGACTTGGTGTGCAAAGTCCTTTAGTCTTTTGAAAAAAAAATACTAAGAAAGCCTGGGCACTGTAGCTTTTAGCAAACATTTCTCAAACTGTAGTAAGTATTTTTGTTGGGGACTGTATACTTTCAGCCATGGATTTGATGAGGATTTGAATATTTACAGCAGGACAGTGTTTGTCTCTATAAATGAATGAATGTGTCACCCAGTGCAACAGTGTGGCTCATTTATGTGTTTTTAATCATTTTTGGACAACAATGGAAGTCTATGGCACTGAATAATAAGATATATCATGACTTGTTAAGAGAGATATATCATGAATTGTTGGTTTTGGTCTTTTCGTGGGATTTGTTGACAATAAGAAGAATATAGAATACCAACGGCCTTCCTTTAATATGAGTTTGAACTTGAGACCCGTGCTGAGCTGGTAATGCCTCGAGGCACACTGTTCAGGTTAGACGATATCCTGTGCTAATTTAGCTCTTATTTCACCAGAGAATCCCGTGGTTCTCCCTGGCGACTTGTAGCCCCATTAAATGCTTCCTGTTGCCCACGTCCTGGCTCCCCCTTACCTCCATGCCTGTTTATTTCTTCTGCTTGGATTGTAAAGATTGTCATCTCCCCTGCAGGAAACCTGGCTAGCAGAGAGGAAGGGGAGGCTTCAGGTTCACAAATATGAGCGCCGTGTGGAATTTGTCGTAGTTGACACGACCAGCGCGCAGTCAAATACAAGGTCATTCAGAGGGACAGCGAGGCAACAGAGAAAGACGGCCAGAATTTTAAATGTCAATACAAAAAAGATGCCTCTATCGAAACCCCGGCAAAAAGAAGAAAAAAAAAAAAGTTTTGGGCACACAAAAGTCAAGTCAGTCAAAGTATTGATACTTTTGACAACCTTAATGGCAGTTTCACATTTCAGCCTAAGTGTCAATATAGATTATCTGCTGATTGTTTTCTTAAATAATAAATTATTTGGTCTATAAAATGTCTATAAAATGTCATAAAACAGTGGAAAAATGAATGTTACAGTCCACAACTATTACATTTAGTTAAATTATATGAACAGAGAGAAGGAGAGAAGCAACAAATCCTCACTTTTGAGACGCTGAAACGAGAATATTTGGAGTTTTTGCTTGAAAAATCACATAAACTATTAGTCAATTATCAAAATAGTTCAGATCCGCTAATCAATTAATTTACTAATTGTTTCATCTCTAGTATACTATATCAATCACTTCCATTGTGTGTGTTAAAATGACAAAATTTACTCCAACACTTCTGTGATAAAAGGGAAATCATTTTATTTGCATGCAATTATTTTTTTAAAAGCTAGACATTTGAAAAAAAAAAGTTAATTTTATTCTGTGAATTTGATGTTGTCAAGCGATCATTGGATTGAATTGGATACTGTGATATTTATGGGACTATAAACTCATTTCACTGATTATCATATGTGACAAAAAGTTGACTAATGTGTTTTTTCTTCAATAGCTTCACACACTCTGCGGTCAAAGTAGTTTCATTTGATCGGGTCTGCAGTAAATTGGACTGTAATCTAATGACATATTTCTAATAAAAGCGTTTTTCATTTCAGTAAAATGTGTTGGGAAAAGATAATGGAGGTTTTGTCTGCATCCCTCTCATCACAGAAAACACAGCTGACCAGCATTTGACTCGCACAAAGACACAATTCACTTGTTTCCTTTTAACTCAGTCAGCTGAACGGCTTCACTTAATGCCTGTATTCATATTTCACTCTCGCTCGCAGGGATTATGTGTGGCCAAATGCACTTTATTTTTAAATTAATCCTCCTGCTAAAACCTGGTGATGGTGATGTTGCACAAAGCAGTGTTTTACTCAGGGCGACTTTAAATAGAGCTCCAGCGTTCACACTTAGCTAAAACTGACCTATTGTTTGTCAGTGAGAGTTTAAGATCTGCTGCAGAGATTTACTGAAGTTTGCCTTACAGAGACTGTCGACACGTAGTCTTGTTAAAATGTGATTTACGTAGCTTTGCTGTTCTGCTGTGAAACTGCTGTTTGGCTGCACTGCACACTGAAGCTGTTGGTTAGTGAAAGCCTTAAAGGGACAGTTCACCCCAAAGTCAAAAATACATCATAATTTTCCTCTTACCTGTAGTGCTATTTATCAATCTAGATTGTTTTGGTGTGAGTTGCTGAGTGTTGGAGATATCGGCTGTATAGATGTCTGCCTTCTCTG
>JAOVVB010273030.1:0-17963 GCA_028570985.1 Heterobranchus longifilis | reverse complement strand
AGAGTGCTTTTGTTTTGTTTTCTTTTCCTTTCCTTTCTAGGGTTAGGGTTAGGCATCTCTACAACTACCTGCACATATTTGTAATTATAAAGGGTATTTTGCATGAGCTTAAGACTGGCCACATGCTAAATTAGCTCATCTACTAAATGGTGGAATTAAATTGAGAATGTCAGCAAGCACCATTTTTCATTACCTTCTGCATTTGATAAATACATATCTCACTCACTCACCATCTATTCTGCTTTATTCTGTACACAAGGTGGCATGGGGCCTGGAGCCTATCACAGGAGATTTGGAGCACAATTTCCATCAAATCCATCAAAGGGCATTCACTTAAACATTTATTCACAGACTAGTTTGTGAACACTAATTAGCCTAATCTGCATGTCTTTGGCCTGTGGGAGGAAACCCACCAATCACGGAGAGAACATGCAACCTCACATGCACACAGACATGAGGTGGGAAAGGAACTCAGACTATGGAGGTGCAAGCTAACCACTAAACCACCGCCTATAAATACATATGAGATAGAAAAATAAAATGTAAATATCATTATTTCTTTCTATTACACATTTCACTTTCACTTCCTCATGTCTTTTGGAATTAATTTTGCTCTGTGACGAGCCACTTTTCTCTGTTTGAAATTGGTATCTATGATTTAAAAAAAAATTGGATAAAAAAAAAAAATGTTATACCTAAATTTTACAACAGCAAAATGGCTTTAGAATTGCCTTGCAGTGTTTAATACTGAAACAGTTTGATACATTTTAAATAGATTTTTTTTTAAGTAACACAGAACACTATATAAATAATATATCCATTTCCTAATAACTCTGTGAAATAATACAGCTTTGATTAACATCCTAAATCTGGCATGCATTTTCATATACTTTGGGGCAAAGATTTGAAACATAACTTTAAATGTATATAATAATGTTTCTAATTACTATGAATCATAATTGTTTTCCTGAAGTCATACCTTCTGACAAATGCATTCCTGGCCAAGTCACATTATCTCATATTTGAAAAAGAATTACTGTTCATGTCATGCAGTAGTTATTGTAATCAGGGGTCCTGAAATCAACTTATTTCCTGACACTTCGCCATCTCGCATATTATCAACAAAATGGCACCCTGAAAGTTGGTTACAACACCCTGACATTTCAGGAAGTTGACATGACTTGAATAGTTCCCCAAATTGTTTGTTAGACCAAAAACATTGGTGCTTCATTATGATGAAATTATGCCCATCGATTTAATTGTGTTTTATTAAGAATTTCACAGTTTTTAAGAAAGCATAATTATGTGATACAGAGTTTTTATGGTCGCACCACATTGACAATTTTCTTTGCTTTATGCCGCAATGCACTCAAGTGTTCCTGCATAACATGGACTACTGTGATTAAAATAGACATTGAATCCAACAATTGCCATGTTTTATTCTAACAGAATGACCACAAAGCATTTTAATCAACAATTAACTCATCAAAGATATCAGGCTAGGTCTTCATAGCAAAAAACAAACAAACAAACAAAAAAGCCCTAGATTACCAACAACAATAATACAAGAAGAAAAAGTACATGACAAAACAAGTTATCTGCCAAAAATGAGACAGGTATAGCCTTGTCAATAATAATTAGCAGTTAGACGTGAATAACCAACCTCACCACAAACCCAGAAAATTTCCAAGGGAAGCTATCAGTTTCATGTCAAGCCTTAAGGCTGATTTATACTTCTGCATCAACTCTACCCCAACAAGAGTTTCCACCCTGCAACAAAGCCTGACATGCACCTCTCTCTCTCTTTTCTACTTTAATTGTGTTCAATATTCGCTGGATATTCAAAGTTTATGTCAAAAAACAGAAATCACAAAAAAAAAACAGACCTCATAATGCTTATTCAAATTTTCTAAATGCGATGTAAAAATTTATATTACTGTGTTTCTTAAAGAAAGATAAAGTACAGAATTTTTTTTGCATTCTAGTTTTGTTTGAGTATAGGCTAGGGAATTTCAGCCGATCTGAATTTCTAAGTAAATGCACCAGAGAGCGGCGAAGTGACTCAACACAGTGGCATAGAGACCCCACTGCCATCTAGCGCTTTGGCGGTGTAATTGCAGAGCGACGCAAACACACCAACACAATTGTATAAATGCTCACAACATGCAAGGCTCTTGGGTAGCCTATTGCATAGGTTCTGCAGAGGCTTGTCACAGAAGAATAAAACAGGCTGTAAACTCCAGGTAGACTCAATGTAGACCTGATACAAATCTGGCTTCAAATCAAATGAATAGTTCTGGCAGGCAAAATGGCAAATGGATATTTTCAACTTCGATAAAAGATAACTTACACTAGGAAAGGGGAATTATAAATTAATAATGCTGTTTGTTGTCCACAATTCAGCTTTTAATTCTATAATCCTCCACTCATCCCACCTGTGTCAATGGATCTCCCTCACTGGTAGACCACAGCCACCCTCTCCCCCAGCACTGGAGCCCCCCAGGGTTGTGTTCTGAGCCCCCTGCTGTACTCCCTGTACATGTACGACTGCATGGCCACTACCAACTCCACCACCATCATCAAGTTTGCTGACAACATCTATGTGGTAGGCCGATCAGTGACAACAAGGGTTAGGGTTAGGCGTACCTGAGGAGAGTAGGAACAACCTCCTCCTTACTGTCAGCAAAACAAGTAAGGGACAGACAAGCGCTCTACAGAGGATGGTGTTAATCATCCGCACCGAGTTCCCTGACCTGCTGTCAATCTACAGCAAGTGGTGCTGGTCCGATGCCAGAAGGATAGTGAAGGACCTCAGCCACTCTAGCAATAGACTGTCCTCTCTGTTGCGGTCAGGAAAGCGCTTCTGCGCCCTGAAGGCCAATAAAGAGAGAATAAGGAAGAGCTTCTTACCGTAGGCTATTCGAGCAATTCAAGCACCAAACTGATCGGACCTGCTTTTATTTCCTGTGTTTGAATACAGTACTTGCCACATTGCACATTTGCCCACAGCTCATATGCTGCACATTTCTTGTTCTTGTTTACACATGAAATAAGGATTAACTTGTACTTTAAATCACGGACAATAACACAGCTGCAGACATGTGCTGCTATTCATGTTTCACTTATATGACTGCTGTCATACCCACATGCCATATCTTTATCCTTTTATCCCCTTTTATATTGCACATTCTGCACATCGTGTGTAATTTATACATTTTTATATATTTCCAATTTAATTATATTTTATTTTAACTTTTGCACAACTGTACATTTTTAGATTTGCACATTTTTTTTTTTATTTTACATTTTGCAATTTTTTTTTACTGCAGGAAAATCTTTCCATTTTAGGTCACAAGCAGTCATATAAGTATTTCACTGCATATCATACTGTGTATGGTTGTGTATGTGACAAATGAAATTTGAATTTAAATTTGAATTTCAGATACAGTAGCTCTTCTACTAAATCAGACTACAACGGCCAGCCATCACTCCTCATTTGCATCAGTGAGCCTTGGCTGTCCATGTCTCTGTCACCAGTTCACCAGTTTTCCTTGGACCGCATTTCTTAGGTCCTGGCCACTACATACTGGAAACATCCGCCATCAGTCATGGGTGGCCAAGGCTCACTGATGCATGTGGGGAGTGAAGCTGTAGCTCACACTGACAAATAAGTTAATACTGGTTCGGATAGAAAGCTGTCCGAAAACACAGTGCATTCCTGTTTTGGAGGCACAAGGGCCCCACTTGATATTGAGCAGGCGGTCATAATGTTATCACTGATTGATGTATGTGTGATTAGGGCAAAACTGACAAATAGGACTATTGTTTCAAACCAAAGGCTTATAATATATCACGTTTAAGAGCGCTTTGTAGTGATTGACGGATCATGCATGCACAACCAGTCACAGTCTTTAGAAAAATGTGTCACACCTAGCCATGCGTTCAGGCCTACCTCCTCAATGAGATTAGAGTTTCTGTCTTTTCCTTGCTAACCCTGAGAATGTTCCTAAATAACTACTGTAAGCTAAGACTCCTTGCTAGATATTTTCAACCTAAGTTAGGAGCTCTCTGAGAGGATTCATATAAGCTTTATGAATACAATCCTGGATCTCTAAGTTGGTATTCACTTAACAGAATAAATAATAATTAGAAATTATTATAATACTACTTAAAACATGACATGAGCATAACAAATATGTGGACAGGCTGTCTATGAAGAAATGCTGTATCTCGGTAATCTAATAAAGCTATCTGACACTGTGGAATGAAGTTCATGTGGCATGATTGTCACAAAGATACACCGAAAGTACAAAGGGGATTGTTCTTTTTTTCTGTATAGCTGTTACTAAACTGTGAAATATCCCTTTTTGTGTTAGAGCATACCCACACCATGATGGTTAAAAAACTGATGGAAAGTTCAAAGCACTTTTGTAAGTCACTCTGTATAGGAGTGTCTGCCAAATCCTCAAAATTAAAAGGTTTACATTATAATTAGTGTTGCTAGCCAACTATTTACCTAATGCATACATTAAAAAATTTTTTTTTTTTACTGATTACAGCATGCAAAGTGGTGACCAATTCATGTGTGAAAATGATTCCACATGCTCCCAAAATCACATTTTCACAATCTGTGTCTGGAATATGCCTGGTCATTCATTACATTCAGGAAGTCAGCTGAGTTCATTTTATTGTCACATGACATAATGTTGCTAAGCCTAGACCTGGCCAAGTGAAGCAACCCCAGATCATAACACTGCTTCCAGAGGCTTGTACAGTGACCACTATGCATATTGTGTACAGCGCTTCATTTGCTTCCCTTCTTATCCTGACATACTCATCATTCTGGAATAGGGTAAATATGGCCTTATCAGCCCACATACCCTCTTTACGTTTCCCTTTTTCTGATTAGTTTCACTAACAGTTCTCATGAGTTCTTATCACACTGAATGTGTGAAAAATGCTCCTTTTACTTTTAACATAGCTGTGATTTCTACTGTTAATGTCTTACGCTCAACTGTCATTTTCCCCACACATTACTAACCTTGCTCGTTCCAGTCAGTTTCCTCTTCATAATATCAAAATAAATTACCGATTTCTTGCTTCACAGGCTACTCAGGTGCTTGTTCAGTCTCTTGTTATTTCAAGACTAGACTACTGCAACTCACTCCTGGTAGGACTACCTGTGTCCACCATTCGTCCTCTGCATCTAATCCACAACGCAGCTGCACGTCTTTTTAACCTTCCCAAATTCTCCCACAATACCCCACTTCTCTGCTCTCTGCACTGGCTTCCTGTAGCTGCCCACATCACCTAATGTTTACCTACAAACTCAAAAACAGCCCAGCACCCACGCATAGCACCACGTTCCCTCCGATCCTCCAGCACTGCTCGGCTGGACCCACCGTTCCTCAGGATAGAGAAAGATGTGCATCTACGTAGACTCTTTTCTGCTCTGGCACCATAGTGAATGATCTTCCTCTAGATGTGTGTACAGCTGAGTCTCTGGCAATCTTTAAACGACGACTTAAGACAAATCTGTTTCTTCAGTACTTGGGCTAATCCCTCCCTCCCCCCTTCAAAAAAAAAAAAAAAAAAAAAACCACTTCCCAACATGGTTTGACTGAAAGTACTTAGTTAGTAACCTAGTAACCCAGTGTAAGGATCTATCCAATGATGGAAACTAAAAGAACTTTTGTAAGTCGCTCAAGATGAGAGCGTCTGCCAAATGCCTAAATGTAAAATGTAATCCAACTTCACCAAACGTTTAAGTGATCTTTGATCACGGTCATTCATCATGTTTTTCCGACCACATTTCTTCTGCAAAGTTATTAGTTCAGCACTATACTGCTAAGTATTAAAAATGTGTTGGACAGTTCTTCACCCAATTCCAGTAATTTCAGCATCTCAGTTGTTTTCTTTGGTTAATGCAGGCCCATAATTTGACTCTTTGGAAGCATATTAACATATTTTCCACAACCACATACTGTATATGTCTTCCAATATGGTTGTTTAAAAAAACATCTTCTCACTGCATCAGTTACAATTGCCAGCCGATACATATGAATCATTGCCATAATGACCTAATCAAAGGCTCTTAAGTATTCATCAAAATCCAAATATTGACTTTTTTGGCCAAGCAGTGTACATTTCCTACAGAATTAACAATAATACAGCAATTATGAAAAGGTTTTGTGGCTAAAAGTCATGCCATTCGACTTCAACACTATGTAAAATTCTGTTCTTAAATTAGTGCAATTGCAAAGAAGATAATAAAAATTCTCAGGCATGAGTCCTAAGAAAGGGCTTCTGTCTAGCCACCCTACCCTACATGCTCAAGAACAAAAAAGCAAGATAAGACTTTGAAAACAACTTTGAACTGAAAAAAAAACCTTGCACAGGTCTGGGACATTACTTGGACAGATGTATCCAGATTAAATTGTATGAGCATACCACATCATCTTTCAAACATGGCAGGAGCAGGTTTATGGCATGGGCATAGGCAATGGAACCTAGTCCCTGGTGTTTATTAATGATGTAACTGATAATAGAAATAGCATGATAAATTCAGACCACAACTCTGTTTGTCTACTAGCAATGACACTTCTCCACACCCAAACCAGAAGCCATGCATGCCTGCACAAAATCCCTCTGCAACTGGATCCTGGACTTGGCATCACCACACTGAGCACTGAGCCACACTCTAGTGACTTATGAATGTGCAGCAATGCACAGCTCAAATCATATCATCGAGTCTGAGGACGACACAACCATGGTACTGTATGTCTCATCAGTAAGAATGAGTATACATACAGTATAGAGAGAAACTGCACTGACTAAAAGACTGGAGCAGAGCCAACAACATATCTCTGAACATAAAAAAACTAAGGAGATGGTTGTTGACTTCAGAAGAACATAGAATGACCACTTTCTACTGAACATCAATGGCACATCAGTGATAACTGTGGGGATCACCAAAGGCGCCAGATCCATTGGTGTTTACCTGCCAAAGAACTTTAGCTGGTTCATCAACACCAGCTCCATAGCAAGGAAAGCCCAGCAGCACCTATTTCTGCGATGGCTGAGAAAAGCCAATCTCACACCTCACCAAATGCTACAAAGGGAATAGAGGGCAATCCTGACCAGCTGTATAACGGCTTATCTTGTATGCAGCAGAGAGTGAAGATCAAGACGGCCAAATAGCTCTCTTCCCTCCATCATATACAGTTACACCACATGCTGCATCTGCAAATCCACCATCATCGTGAATGAGCTTACGTACCCTTCACACAAACTTTTCACCATTTGGCCATTTGGTACCAAAGCATTCGTGACCACCTTGCCAGATTGTGTAACAGTTTCTTCCCCCAAGCCAACAGACTTCTCAATATCCAGGGACTGGACTGACATCCCGAAAAACACACATGCACAAAACACTATTTTTTTTTCATTTACAATACTTAAATCAATTATTGCATGTTTCATTCTTGAACTGCTGCTAAAAGACTATACACAGAGTGATCTACCATATCCACCGCCCACATTATTGCTGCTTAAAAGGTTATATCATATTTTACACATAAAATTTTACCTCATTTGCTACTATAATTATATTGCAATATTTTCTTGCACTTTATTTAATCTAGGAATGTGTACTGTGTATCACTGGACTGTCCTTATCTGTGCCTATTGTTTCATTTTTGGTAGGATTTTAAAATAGGACTGTCTTGTCCTGTACCAAATCAACAGGCAGTGATATTACCCTAACCGTAAAACCATGTTAGCAAGTCAGAAGTTTGAAATTGTTACATTGAAACTGTTATAGTGTAGTTTTTCCAGAAGGTCAGTTTTTAGGCATGAGGCTATATATACTTTATTTTTAAATAAAAATGCGCACTGTACCCTTAATCTGACTTTTTTTTTTTAGCAGGGTACACTTTCAAGAATATGTAATTAATATGTGGTTAATGGGTATAAAAGTTTTAACATACATTGCCTGGCCAAAAAAAAGAGTCATTATCTGGATTTAATTAAGCAAATATTAAGAGCTTTCTTTTGCATAATTACTGGAGTGATTAATGTGTTTCAGTTGGCAATAGGTTATTTAACCCTAACTGATACAGTGAGTAGCTTCTCATTTCTTAAGCAACCGTGGCAGAATACATATCCTGTGGTTGTGGCAAATGTCCTGCATCAAGCAAATAACTAAGGAGGTTGCTGAAACTACTAAAATTAAGTCATGAACTGAAAAAACATTATTAAAACCTGGAAGGATAGTGGTGAACCATCAACTTCAAGAAAAATTTGATCGGAGATCACTTAAATGACTGGTGAAATCAAATAATAAAAAAAACAACAACAGTACAACTAATGGATATGTCTAATAGTTAAATTAAGAGCATTTTCACACGTACAATGCAAAGAGAACTCAATGAATTGGGATGAAACCGCTGTGGAGCTTTAAGAAAACCACTTATCATTAAGGCTAACCAGAAAAAGGCTTCAGTTTGCTAGGGAGCATAAAGAATAGACTGTGGGCTCATCAAATCTGCTGAGTCCAGATTTATTCTGTTCCAGAGTGATCAGGGTAAGACGAGAGGCAGATGAAGTAATGCACCCATCATGCCTAGTGCCGATCGCACAAGCATTCGGGGGCAGTGTTACAATTTGCGGTTGCTTCTGTTGGTCAGGTCTAGGTTCAGCAATAATATGTGCCTAAAATAAAAAGGTCAGCTGACTACCTGAATGTACTAAATGACCAGGTTTTTTCTTAATTGTTTTTTTTTCTTTCTTGATGGCATGAACATATTCCAAGATGATAATATTATAATTCATCAAGCTCAAATTGTGAAAGATAGGTTCAGAGAGCATAACAGATCATTTCACACACAGACCTCTTAATCTTTGGCATGTGCTGAAGAAAGCTTTTACGCAACAGTCTGAATCAATAATAAATTATCTTGGAAAAAAATTAAGGTGACTCTGCTTGGAAATAAATGTTGTGACATTGCATAAACATATTGAAACAATGCTACAGTGAATGCATGCTGTAGTTAAAGCAAAAGATAATCCAACAACATATTAGAATGAGACTTATTTTTTTTGGCCTGGAGGTGAACAGTATATACTACACTCACTAAACACTTTATTGAGTACACTTAAGCAAAACATGGCAGCAACTCATTTTGCTCTCAAATCTTTATGGCATGAATTAAAAAAGATGTTAATTTAAAAAACATTGTTTTAAGATTCTGGTGCACGTTGAAGTGATTGCATTATGGAATTGCTCAATTTTTTCAGGGAAGTGGGACTGGGAAGGCTATTGAAGAACATTGAACTTATAGTCAGGTTGATGAAACCAGTTTGAAATGACTTTAGCTTTGTGGCATTTTTGTGAGTATACCTACTGTAACTGTTCTCTCTCAATAGTTCTGGACTGAAATTGCCACTAACAGTATTGTACCAAGCCTTCATCAGTGAAAGTCAACTTTAATCTCACGATCTCTACCTCACTCTCTATATTGCTTATCCTGTACCTTATTCTGGAGCCTATTCCAGGAGACCCAGGACACTAGGTAGGGTACACGCTGGATGGATTGCCAGTGCATTGCAGGGCACAAGCGCTCATGCCGTCAGTCACACATTACAATTTGGCCAGTTTGGAAACTCCATTCAGTCTAGTCTGCATGTCTTTGGATGATGGGATGAAACCAGAGTACCACGAGCAAACTCATCAACTATGGAGAGAACATGCAAACTCCACGCAGACCCAGGTGGGACTCAAACACTTAACCTTGAAAGCACAAGGCCACAATGCTTAGATGGGGAGTAAGGGCGATTCCAAGCGCCCTTAAAAATCTTACATCACTTAAAAAGGGTTGGTTATATTAGGTGGCTTAGTGGTTAGCACTGTTGCCTTGCACCTACAGGGTCTGGGTTCAAATCCTGTCTCGGGTCTGCATGGAGTTTGCATGTTTTCTGTATGCTTGGTGGGTTTCTTCAGGGTACTCTGGTTTCCTCCCAATGTCATGTAGATTAGGTTAACTGCCAAATTGCCCGTAGTGTGTGAATGAGCGTGTGTGTGCCCTGTAATGGGTTGGCACTCCATCCAGAGTGTACCTTGCCTTGTGCCTCCTGGGATAGGCTCCAGGCCCCCTGTGACCCTGTATACAGGATAAAGCGGTACAGCGATACAGTGAGAGTGAGTGAGGATTTCAAGGGGCCCAGAATCTCTAATGGTGCACCAGCAGAGTAGTTATTTGAGTCTTTGTACCCTTTCTGTCAGCTTGAACCACTCCGGCCATTCTCTTCAGAGCTCTCTTATTCCCATGGGGGTTTTGTCTACAGAACTGCAGTGTACTGCTTGTTTTTTCTTCATTGCACCATTCTGAGTAAACTTTAGAGACTGTTGAGTGAGAAAATCCCCAAATAAGTAGTAATAGAACTATTTAAACCAGACTGGCTGGCACCAATGATTACTGAGATCACTGCGATCACATTTTTCCCCTGACTCTGATGGCTGCTCGCCCATATCTGCCTACTTTATGTACTGCATTGCTGCCACAAGATTAATAGATAATGATATGAACGGGTAGGTGGACCAATGTTCCTATCACGGTGCTAGGTGGTCATATCGGGTAGACTGTGATACTTAAGCACTTGTATTTTGCTCCAAAACTCCTGCAGGGAAAAAAAAAAAAAAAGTCACCCTGTGTTGTAGAGCTGGGAGCAGTGCTGTGTGCCGGCAGAAACCGACAGCCCGAGGTGCAGGCGCGATTAGATTTCCGCATTTGAAATATTTCGAATTCGACGTGCGAGTGGAAGCGTTTGTGCCTCTGGTACGGACGCGCAGACCTTTTTAATAATCTGCAACTGGATTCCGTTTACACGTTCTCCGTTAAACGAAGTCACTGTTGCGCCATTTTAGGCAGCGAGTCCAACAGGAACTGACGTGTCTACGACTAGGTGAGCGAATTTTCCGGCCTTACGGAAATGTCCAGCTTAAAACATCGGAAAGTTTAAAGGTGGACGCTTTTATTCGCTAATACTTTTGGCAAACGAACGAGCTTCGGGCACTTCCGTTTGCAATGGCTTCGTAAGTTTCGTCTTGTCTTTTGTCGATTTTTCCCCCCTACTTGGTCAGAAACAAGTAATGAAAACATTACACAAAGCTGTTGTAAAGTAGAAGTTTCTTTTTGTTGTTAGTGTCGACTGCTTAAGGCTAGTATTAGTTTGCTTGGGTTAATATGGAATTTAAGTGTTTTGCTGTATTGTCACTGCTTTGATGAGTTTTGTTTGTTTATTAGCTGACATCGGGTTCAGAACTTTCCCGCTAATGAACTCGTACTCATAATACATTTATGACTTTTTTTTTTGTCTGTTTTGTACCTAATTCTATTTCGGGTGTTAAATACTCTGTAACATATTGACTTGAGCTAACTTTTATACAATAACTAATGGATTTGCAGTCACAGGTGGGGAAAGAAGCAGGCTGTCAGTAAGTTATATTAGCGTTAACCTGTAGCTTGTACACTGTAATATTCTCGAACGGTCGTGTCTCGTGACACCGGGGCCTACCGTTACCTTCTCGTGCTACCGTTCTGTAAACTCTAGATAAGTTCAGAGCTCAAAAGAACAAAGCCTTCTTAGAGGTGGGGGGATGGGGTGACGAAGTTTGACACTTTAAACTACTCTGTATGTGTGCTGTGGAGTTACAGATATAGAGAACTCGTTAACGGGTTGATGAAGAACTGAAACCTGCTTAACCTCCTCCCATATATAATGAAAGCCTAACAGTCTTAAGTATTCAAGCGTTTCCTACTATAACACTTTGGGAGAACCTACACAGGGATAACCAGGAGGCTTTAATCTAAATATACAGTTATTACAGCATCCTATTTTTTTTTTCTCTTTCTTTTTGATTTTCTTTGCTGGACGTCAATGACTTATTCACATGCAACATCAGCCAAGTGCTTGGTGTCGATATACACTATGTGGACAAAAGTATTTGGCCAAACCTTTTCCAATCAGGACCCTTATCCCCAGTGAAGGACAATCTTAATGATTCAGCATACCAAGCCAACTTTGTGGCAACAGCTTTTCTATTCCAGCATGACCGTGCCCCAGTGCACAAAGCAAGGACTATAAAGGCATAGGTTGATGAGTTCAGTGTGAAAGAACTCGATCGGGCCGCACACAGAGCCCTGATGCAACCCCATCAAGCACCTTTGGGATGAGCTGGAATAGAGATTGCGAGCTAGGCCTTCTCGTCCAACATCAGTGCCCGACCTCATAAATGCTCTACAAATTGAATGGGCACGAATTCCCACAAAAACACTCTGAAATCTTGTAGACAGTCATATGTAGTATTTGGATACAATGTCATTGCGGGTTTGACCAAATACTTTTGTATATGTAGTGTAAAATTGGGACAAACAGCTTTAAATTGCCAACATTATAAATGTTTAATTCTTAAGTCTAAAGCCAATATAATTTCAAAGTACACATCTTATCAGTATGAAGTGTACAACCAACTACAGATTGTGCTTCAAACCATATAACTAATTGTAAATCTGTAAATACACATCAGTATAATGAGGGTATTAAAACGCAGTGGAAAGATGTTAGCCTTTTTTAAGTGTTTTTTTTTTTTTAGTTAGTTAATGAGTCTGAAATAACAAGATTATATTAATCATTTAACTGATGACAGAAACTAACTTGTTTTGCAGACCTGTGACATTAAATTAATCTATAACAGTGTTTCCCACAGGGCTGAAATATACTTGCGGTGGTAGCTAGCAGACGAGCAGGCGTATGTATATGTGTACATTTGTGTGTGTGTATATATACACACATATATGATATATATGTATATATAGAGTGACATATCCTTTTGTTCAGCACAACATAGGCAATATGATGAACTAAATTTTATTTCAATTAAAACATCTTTGTAAACATAAGTGTAAAAAAAGGTCACATAGGCAAAGAAATATCACAGCTTCATAAAATCACATGTTTTAATGGTTGTTTAAAGTTGTACCTAAAATAAATAAATTTATAAATAAATAATATTTACACGCACGTTTTTTGTGAGTTATCTTGCTATGTCATTCCGATAGCAGTAAAATTTACATCTTTTAAAAGTAATGATAACTTGACATATCCGAAAACCCAGTGGCACGGTTTGATGTCTGAAGCCTCCTCCATCGCCACACGCCAGTTTAAAAAAAACAAAACAAATTGGTCATTGACCAGTGCTGTGCTTTAATGAAGAGCCCATTTACTGTGCAAAACTATGTTTCTCTGCAGAGCATGTGGATCCATCAGTATGCCCTTCTTATTCTTTTTACTACAGCTGGCATTCGCTGCATTTACTGCCTCTCAGTACACCGCTCATAGGGTAGCAGAATAAACGGGTACGTTAGCGGTAGAACGAGAGGGAGCTGTCTGCTACTAGTTAATCGATTGTGGATGGCATAGTTTTTAGAAAGTGTGGGCAAGTGTACTTGGGTGGCCATCAAAAATCAACTTTAGGTTGTTCTATTCTTAAAATGTTTCTATTTTTAGGAAAGGCAGTGCATCATTATTTGATGAAATGGAAGGCTGACAATATTTCCACTGATGCATGATCAAGCATTGTGCTTAAAGTGCAGTGAAGCCTATAGTGTTTTTTTTTTTTACAGGCAAGGTTACAGCTGATGCTTCAAGGTGCCTGGTTGGATTCCTGTGTGGTAGAGGTTGTCATGTTCTCCAAGTTTGCGTAGACAGTAGTAGACAGACACTCACTGAAGACAGACAAATTCCTCAATTTATGTTGTAGATCCAATTTCATTTAATTTCTCACTCAAGTTTTTCGATTCTTCAGATTTTCCCATACATTGCTGATACTTGGGCAGTTGTCAGGCACCTCAGGTGACCAAGACCGATATGCACTAATCTACTGAACTGTGTAGATATCGGCTAGCTACTGACTTTTTTTTCTCATTGATACATATGCCTGTACCTGTCGAAACCTGCTTCCCTCTTTCTTAGCAGATAAGAACAATATGTTTAAATGTGCTCAAGCAATGCATTCATGCTGCAGAATGGTGCTGCATTCATGCTGCAGAATAACCTAGCTGAATTTTGTTTGTTGTTATTGCTAAAGCATACAAAAGGTCAACTTTGCTGGCAAGGTTCTGGCTGTTTTTCTTTTTTTTCTTCCTGCTGGGAAAGCCACTGCCTCTTATTTATGTTAGAATCGCACTATTAAATTATTATTTTATCCTAAACTTCTTTTATCTCCACTCTTGGTCTTTTTTGTCACAGTGGCTAGAGGATTATAGAAGGTTTATGCAGAGGCTAAAATTATTAGTTGTGTATTTTTTTCTTTTTTTGTGCAACCAATACTTTTGGTTGGTAATTTCCATGTGTATGTCAAATAAAACAGTAAATTGTGATAGTATGGTATAGTATAGTATTATGTATCTACACTGACCCAAAAAAAAAAGTCACACACACTAATATTTTTTGGACCACATTTGGCTTTGATTATGTCATGTATTTGCTGTGGCATTATTTTGAGAAAGGCAGTGTACAATTATTTTTTTTTCTATTCAGAGTCGCATTAATTTCTCACTAAGATCCTGTATTGGTGATGAGAGAGTCGAACGACTGCGTAAAGCCTTCTTCAGCTCATCCCAAAGATTCTCAATGAGTTTTCGTGTCTGGACTCTGTGGTGGCTGATCCATCTGTGAAAGTCATGTCTCATGCTTCCTGAACCACTCTTTCATAATTTGAGCACGATGAATCCTGGCATCATCGTCTTGGAATATGCCTGTGCCACCAGGAAAAAAAAATTTAATTTATGGAAAAACCAGGTCACTCGATATATTCAGGTAGTCAGATGACCTCATTTTTGGGCACATAATGTTGCTGATCCTAGACCTGACCAACAGATGCAACCATGGATCATAACACTGCCTCACATGTACGGTCGGCACTAGGCATGATGGGTGCATCACTTAATCGGCCTCTATGTTAAACTGATGCACCAGCACTCTGGGATAGGGTAAATCTGGACTCATTAGACCACATGATTTATTATTTTTTTTCAGTGTTCCACAGTCTATTCCTTATGCTCCCTAACAAATTGGAGCCTTCACCCCCCCAATACGCCTTACTAATCAGCGGTTTTCTTAGGGCTTCACAGCTGTTTAGTCCCAAACCCTACAGTTCTCCTCACATTGTTCATGTGGAAATGCTCTTACTTTCACTGTTAAACATAGCCTTAAGTTCAACCCCCCCCTCCCTTTTTAAAAAAAAAAAACGATACGAAGTGTTCCCATCACGCTTATTTAGGTTCACCTTTATTTAGTTTTTATGACCACATTTCTTCCTCAAAGATGATGGTTCACCATGATCCTTCCAGGATTTAATAATACGTTTTACAGTTCTTAATCCCAGTTTGAATAATCTCCTTTTTTCTTGTTTTATTTGCTGGATGTACAATAATTTGATCTTTCTGAGACAGAGTAACATCTTTGTCTTGACCACAGGCAGGTTGTATGTTTTACGAGACTAAAGGTGAAGTGCATTTTGTGTCTTTGCTTTTTTGACAACTCGGCCATGGTCCTGTGAGACACAACTGGACTCTTGGACAGAGGGAGAAATACAGAGGGGTTTTATATAAAGCCACGTCCACTAAGGACAGTAATGACAGTAATTACTTAGCACAAACATGAATCAATTTACATGCGCTCACTCTCAAAAAATGAATTTTGAGGATGTTGCATATGATTTACGGGTGTCAGGGAGCTGCTATCAATTTACAGGTTCTCTGTTTTAACAATGTTGGAAATCAAGTGCACAAAGTCTTTGCCACTCGCGTTCATCACCCAGTATGTTAACAATGCCCACGTTCTTTAGTTGCAAACTGATCTGTTCAGTTTTTCATGTCCACCAAAAAATGAGAGCGTTTATGCACTTTTACCGAGTTTGATTGTTTTTCTATCCAGAGCAATCAGAAGCGAAGTCATATTGAAGCAGGGAGGAGATACAGACTCCCGAATGCCAAACTGTAGAACTCCTGGTAATCAGAACTACTCTGACTCTGGGTTTCCATTCCTAAAACTTGCATAAATTCCTTATCTTCTCTGCTGTGCACCTAAACAGATGAAGTGGCATAGAAGTCAAGGTTAAAAAAAAAAGTTGTGTCGGGGTGATGACCAGAAGCATTGTGCATAAAACCTTGCCTGAGTTCTAGAGAGAAAGTGTGTGTGTGCGCGCACTAAAACCTGGAATTTGCGCGACACTACCATCTGTGTGTTTCGGCTGAAAAATAAACATTCATCAGCTCAGGCTACATTCTTTCCGGTCCTGAACTATTCAGTTTTCTGCTTACAGTTTTTTTTCCTCGGTTCTCTGGCTGGCAGAAGTGGAACCTGATGATGTCTTTGACTGTTTTAGCTCGTCTGTCTGAAGTTCGAAATGTTTGGGCATTCCAAATTGCTTTTTTGTTCTCTGCAGTGGCACAGTGGTTACCTGAATTACTGTTGCCTTTCTGTCAGCTTAAACCAATCTGGCCATTCTATACTCACCTCTCTCATCAACCATAGGGGGAGACGGTTGTGGGTGTAAATCCCAGAAGTTCAGCAGTTGTATTAAATATTTAAAAAATCAGCAGGATATTTATATATCTAAAAAAAAATTGCAAACCTGATTCATACCTACATGCGCTATTATTTCCGAATGACGGTGATTCACTTGCATGTATTTCACTGCATTCAGATCACGCTCACAGAGGGTAAAACAAAACACCATTAGTTTGACAAGCAGACCAGAGATTAGCGAATGATTGAGTCATATAGCTCAATCACTTCTCTCATCTTGCTCACAAATGTACTGAGTCGATTTACTTCATCAGAAGTGAATCTTTATCTGTCTGCTTTCAGGGGGCCACACAGGTGAAAGTCTGATGGAAGATCAGGACTATAGGGAGGATGCTTTTACACCTCAAAACAATGTTTTCTGGTGACAGTGTGGGCAGAAGTGTGCAGACCTGCATCGTCATGCATGATCACAACAACCTCGGATAGCAATTGTCTATGCTGAATCTGAACTGGGTTCAGCTCTTCAGTAAACATCTGACTGTAACGAGCACTGTTGATTGTTGAGCTTTTTTCCCGATAATGTTCCAGTACTCACTGCTGAGAATCCCATGGACAGATTACCATTCAGCACATTGATTGCAGTTCATCAGCCTTTCTCATGGTGTTGAAATTCTGTTAGGTTTGGCATAATTTCAGTTTCAGAAATTCTGTTAGGATTTGGTATTCTTGTAGAAATTAATAATTATATCTCCCAAGTTATATCTAAACTAAATATAATATAATGCAATAAAATGGATTGTGAAAGGATTCTAAGGGATACAGTTTATTGAATTCTATTTCATTTTTGTTTATTACTTTCTACAATTTCCACTATCCAGTGTTTATTACTTTGTCACTATGCACCTTTTTTTATTTTTTATTTTTTGAAGATAAGTGTAGTCTAGGTGCTGTGCTGTTTTATTGGGTATCATGGTATTGGAGGAATGTTGTTTTGTTTCACTGTGTACTGTACGTAAAGTACATGGTTGAAATAACATTAAACTCCACCTTAACTTGATTAACAAATTCATTCATTTAAGCACTCATGTCATGTGTGTGACATGTTGGGAGTCACAATGTCACATGACCTAAGTATTCTCAGATTAATTGATTACAAAACCACGGGATGCAAAAAAGGTGTTTACTTCTAGATAAGACATGGGGTAGATTTGATCTTTTACAAACTTACTGTACTGTAGCAGGTGACCCAGATATTATCTCATAATTATGACTTACTATCTCAAAATTATGACTTAATATCTCATAATTATGAGATAAGGGGAGGCAGTTTGTGGAAGGGGGCATTTTAGCGCATGACATCGGAAACGAAAGTT
>JAOVVB010273016.1:0-17966 GCA_028570985.1 Heterobranchus longifilis | reverse complement strand
TTGTATTGTTATTCTATTTATATTACTGTATTGCTATCTGTTTCATTGTTTTTGTTACTTTTTTCACTGTGTTTTGTCTTTTCTAAACTCTGCTGCAACATGTGAACTTCCACATTGTGGGATCAATATAATAAAAATTTGATGGAACTTTTCCCACAGGCATCAAGGCTGTGCGGCGAAGCCACCGTATTCTTTTTTTTGTTTGTAACAATTTGCTAATTAGCTGAGTTTGCGCTGTGTAAAACAGCGGCGGCGGATGAGAGACTGCCGACAGACAGAGCAGATTGAGTAAAGAGAGAAAGTATTGGCTTTTTACTCGCAAAATGTTTTATTGCACTTACAGTAACGAGCGTAATTGTAGGAGCTCAGCACCGACAGCCGACAGAGGAGAGGCTGCAGCGTTACGTCGGAGCTCGTCAATACTGCAAGTGCACATTAGATTAAATTGCCATACCTTTGATTGTTTTAGAGAAAATACACATGTCGATGCATGTAACCACTGGAAGCAGGAACAAGTGTTGTTAAGGGTTCGCCGTAGCGACAATCAACAGAAACTGACTGATTTTTAAGGACTTTCCAGGCCCAATGTTACCATACAACTACACTGCATTATTACGTTTCGAGGGAAAGGTTTTTTTTTCTGATTATTGTCGCAGTTTTAAAACATTTAGCTAACATTGTGATTTGATACAAAACTACATCAAGTCTGTGTCTTTGTGGCCCGTCCATCCACCCCGCAGACTTTGATTAGAAACGTTTTTGGAATATGTCAAAAACAGACGTAGTACAGGAGAAATTACTGCATTTAGTAGTATGGGATCGCAATTTTTTTTAGGATACAAGGCTGCTGCGGGAGATACACATGCAGACAGTGGAACGCAGCCGGTTTACTAATATTTAGTTCGTTAAAAATATAAATAAGAACTTTCAATGACACGTGTCTTATCTATTTCTATTTTCAAAAACTTTCAAGGCCTTGATTTTTTTTCCTCAAATTCACAAAGCATCGATGTACATGATGCAACATCCTGAACACATCTCTAATGGGAAGACAAAGCGTTAGTGACTGACCTGTGTCCAGGATTTGACAGGCAATTCAGAGATCTCAATGGTGGTGGAATCAATGATGGCCACCTCTCCACTGATGATGTAATTGTTGGCCGCCATCTGCTCAATTGTGCCTTTGAAGCCTTTGTAGCTTGGAAGCTATGGGAGAAAAAAAATGAAATAAGGCACCGTCATCATCTGATTTGCACACCAGAAGACACAAGATGGCAATCTCAGAAAGCGTCGGCCATTTCTTGTCCTCACCATGGGCAGAGGCTCGTCGCCATCGAGCATGCGGTGGATGTTCCGGACGATCTCTCGTACGCTGTAGTTGGGGAGCTTGCTGGCCCAGCCTGTGCCGATCCCTTCGGTGCCGTTCACCAGAGCAGTGGGGATGATGGGCATGTACCACTCCGGCTCTACGCGCTGGTTGTCATCATAGTTGTACTTGAGCAGGTTGTCATCCACAGCGGGGAAAAAAAGGCGGGCCAGAGGGCTGGAAGGACAGAAAGATTGGAGATTTTTTTTTTTTTAAAGTTAATCACCAACTAGGTAAACAATGAAATTAACTCAAATGTGTACCAGATTTTCTCTCTGTGATACTGGGCGATGTTACACAGGGAGTTACATTATTAACCTGATTATTTTGTTACGGAAAAGATGTATTTTTAAATCTGCCAATGTGGAATCCTTGAATATAAATCAATTTAGAATACTTATTAAACGTAATTTTATTTTGGAACAGTGTATTGCTAATTGAATTGATAAGATCATTAAGTGTAGAATTTGAAATAATTGCTCCGTGTAATTACTTGAGAGCCCAAGATTTATTTTCTTATTTTATTTTTTCTTGTGCTATGATGTGATTTTAATTGGCTCAAGCTTTCTTTTCTCGTTCTTTATTTATTGAATTGTTTATTACGTTTTTTGTCTGTTTTTCTTTAACTTGTTGTTATTATTAACGATGATGTAATAATGATAATAATAATGATATTGCTGACATTATTTTTTTCTATTATGTTTTTTGTAATTTTATTTTTTTCCCATTTTATCCTTTGGGGCTTTGTTTTTTTTGGTCTAGGTTCTCTGTTGATACATGTGTGTTTCTATTAAAAAAAAAAAAAAAGTTTTTTAATTAATCACCAACTACAGCAGGTAAACGATGAAATTAACTCCCCCCACATTCTCCAGTGTGTGCAGGAGGCCTGACGCTTGACATTATTTGTAGTTTGTGAGGAGGCTGCAGACCTGAGCATGGTGAAGATGTATCGAGGGCTGGCAGAGTCCTTGCCACCGTGCAACCTGGTTCCAAACTGACCCAGAGGCTGCAACAAGTTCAAGTTGTTGCTTCCCACGAAGTTCTGAGCCAAACCGACGATGGTCATCATCAGAGAGATCTGAAAATTGAACACAGTTGAAGAAATTAAATTCAACAGTATTATCAAAAATGCTAAATACAGTGAGCACTGCTCACTGGGGCTCTAACGGTACGTGCATATAATCCCATCAAAATAAATATTGCAGCTACAGTAGCCCAGAACGGACAAAGCTGTCTCTACTACGGGCTTTTACGTTTTTACATTTAGCGGGCACCCGCTGGGAATGCACCGGGAGGAGGAGGAGGGGGTGGAAGAAGCAGAAGCAGAAGAAGAAGAAGCAGCAGAAGAAGCAGAAGCAGCAGAAGAAGCAGAAGCAGCAGAAGAAGAAGCAGCAAAAGAAGCAGAAGCAGAAGCAGAAGAAGAAGAAGCAGAAGCAGAAGCAGCAGAAGAAGAAGAAGAAGAAGTATGAACGCTAAAATTGGCAGGAGCCTGACATCAAACCAACAGGCTACTTAAGACACTTAAGAAAGCTTCTCAGAAAATCATCTGCATTGGAAATCAACCCATCAAAGTGTGATGTCATCTCACCTCTCCATGGTGATAGGCTGACATCTCAGCCACTGAGCCAGCCAGCTGGGCCACCTTCACCTCGCGCTTGTCATTCCTCTTGAAGCAACAGAACATCACCTTCCTCTGGCCTGGTTTCAGACCTGACACACACACACACACAGATGCAGACACACATTAAACCAAACAGCGTTTCTTAAAGAGTTACAAATGTGCTCTTGGTGATCAGAATCATTTCACGCACCATCCACCAGGCAGGGGATTGACCTCTCATTGTCAGCGTTGGAGAAAAGCACCAGCTCCTTGTTGACAAAGTCGTTGTACGAGAGGGACTTGGTGGCCTGACCGTACAGGTACTCCTGTGAAGAGCAAAAGATACAGTGAAACTGAACAGAAAAGAGTAATAAAGGACATCAATTGTTGGGACGTTACCTCAGGCAGGTTGTGCGCCCTGCGCTGCCGTCTGTTGGCCATGAAATTGGCCAGCCACTCTTTCCGATCGTCCACTTTCTTCTTGCTAAAGGCCTGGGCAACACAAGAGTCAGATATTAACACTCCATCTGCCAACTTACATCCTAGCCAGGAAGTCTGAGATAACTTGTGGCGCATCGTGTGATGGGTTTATAAATGCACTACAGGGACGACTCCATTTGTGCTCTTTTCTGGGTTTTTCAAATGGAAGCACCTGCAAAAAAAGCAGTGACGTGGGTTACCACAATAAGCTAATCAATAAGATTATGAATAATGTGAATGGAGCTATGTAATGTAAGCTAAGCTAAGCAATGCACTGCTGTGGACGCCACGTTAATTCGAATCCAAAAGTAACACAACCGTGGCAGCAAAAACCAGCTTCCCCAAGGTAAAATGACTGTTTTTATCAATGGAGTCTGGTGAGTTTGAAGAGAGTGATATAACAGCTTCAGTTCCCCGTCAGAAAGGGCTGTTTGACGCCACGGTAAAGTGGTGAAAATATTCTAAATATAGCGTACACTTAAACTGATTTTTTTTTTAGGTGGCTAAAATATGTTTTGCTGCAGCCCCGCCCACAGCAGTTAACATCGCTCTATTTAAAGCCACCAGACTCCTTTGACAAAAACAGTAATTTTACCTCGCAGAACACGGGAGTTGCTGATCTGCTGCTCGGTTTAGTTAGTTTGTGTTATTGTGTGACTTTCAGATCTGAACCAGCAGTACATTGCTTAGCTTCCGTGCCGGTAACGTTACTCCTGTCTGCTTATGTGTAGCAACATCATGCAGAAACCTACGTCAGGTCAAATGGGAAACGTTTTTGAAGGGGCTATGGAAAATCTGCATTTTGACAAGAAAACATACATATTTCAACCAAAATGTGAATGTCTGGATTTGAATACATAAGGAACACTACCGGGAAGCTACAGAATTATGTAAAAACCTAAAAAGAAAATACTATAAGATCCTCCCCAGGGTGTACTATAAATCTTTGGCTGATGACTGAGCCAAACTGATGGGAAACATCTTACAAGGGTGATAGCTTCATCGTCTTCAGGTCCAGAGTACTTGAATCGGATACGATGTCTCTGCATATCAGAGAAGTACTCCTTGGCTTCCTGCGATGTGCTGGTTCCCAAACCTGGATGGACAAAGACCACAAAAGGTTAGACAAAGCATTTATAATGACACACAAGACTATAACCACAGCATTGACCAGGTATGAAGGGTTGCTTACTTGTACTTTTCTACTACCACACAGGGGTTTTGTAACAAACCTTTGTAGTATTTTATTTTCCAAGATTTGATGTTGGGCTGGCTATCCTTCCATTCGTTGAATTCAGGGATACTGTAGAAAGACAGCTGAGTTTTCTTTTGAGATGCCTAAAAGGAGGGAAATAAAAGAAAGCTGTAATCACTTCTCATCTTGTCTTTTAAAGGGTTAACATGTTTGATAAAGAGGATTCATGAAAAGTGATTTTTATATAAATGGTGGTTGTGTTCTGTGGTTTTGACACCAGATGGCAGCGTTGTTACAAATTCAGGGAGACTACTTTATCAGGGCTGTTTCAACATTATGTGCTGTATACCAAAATAATTTTGCCACTCTCTATAATTGATAAAATAACTTAACCACAGTGCAATTATCCTGTGGTTTCAGTGAGAGACGTTTGGGATTACGTACCTTGATGATGGGGGTGATGAACTCCTCCAGGAAGTTGTGGCGCAGAAGTGACGGCCAGTTATAGTGGATGAAGTTGATGAGCAGGCCCTTAATGTGGGAGCCATCTTGATCCTGTCACAATCCCAGGAACACAGTAGAGTCCAGTCATATTAATCCATTAAGACATAAGGCGCCTGCTCTAAAATGCATTGTTTGAAAATAACCTCCTAAAACCTGATGTTTTCAACATTCAATAAACCCTTTATTTTTCAGCCTTTGCTCAAATGTTCATTAACATTCAAAAATACAGAAAAATCAATCAAGTCTTAAAGGGATACACATGCATAATGGGTTAACGTAATATGTAGAGCTAAAGATTAATGCTACTCTAACTTTTACATGCAGCACTGCACCTATAATGAAGTGGGTGACAACCTTGAAAAGCAGAGTTAATAAGAAGGTGCCCTAAAAAGGAGCTGAGAATAAAGATCAAATGAAACCTCTGGCGCACCTGATCTGTCATGATCATGATCTTGCCATAACGCAGAGTCTTGAGGGATTCTGGGTCGCTGTAGTTCTTCTTGTACTGAAGGCCGAGGATCTTAATGATGTTGTTGATTTCAGCGTTCTCCATGATCTGATGAGGAAGACCAAACAATTTTTACTCTCAGCTGTTTTGCTGAACTCCATTACAGACATATGATGCTCAACATGGGTTTCTCTGATTGAACCCATTGTTACGCTGGGGTTTTAATATACTATTTTTTGCATCTGTGTCCATCCAAGGTAAATGCAACAATACAGAGCGATCTATATAGGTTGTTTGCAATCATGGGACTTTAATGACGCACGAAATTCAGACGGAAAGCAGATCTGATTCATCTGTATACTGCGCAAATGGAAATAGAAGAAAGTGACTACATAACAGTGTTGGATTAACCTGCATGCAACAGGTATGGTCAGACAATTGAAACACATATTAGATGTGACCCATAAAAAAATTAAGAAAGCAGATTTCCCCCTCAACGTGACCCGATTTGCCCGCTGCGGAGGCGATCGTCATTACAAACGAACGTTAGCTCGCCCTCTCCCGTTACTAAATGGCGAGCCAGATGAAGGTGTACAAGCGTCTCGGGGACTATAACTATTTTATGAGCGTCTTGTCTTTGCCCTAGTGAGTACATGTGCTTGAGAATGACTCTTTTTAATTGCTATTTTAACTCCAATATTCACATGGATGCACCGCTGGCGCTAGGCTATTAATGCTAGCTTACATTAGCTACTATTTACCTACTAGGTCAACCATTCCCAGTGGTCTGGTGAAACTGTTAAAAACCTGGGTTGTGGCTAAAAACCATGAGAGGCTGTCACAGCACATTGTAATTGCATGGCAACACTAACTCGAGGCATGTTGATTGTAACGCTTTAACATTAATGTTTGACGTTAATTGACTCCACTCAGACTAAAAAACAGAGTTTTTTCTTTTTTTTCCTGCACTGTACGCACTACTGCTACTATTTTCGGGATTCAAAACTTTTACCCCCAATTTGATCAATTGGATCAGCCGTAAACGGCACAAATCATAGGCTTTTGTACAGTGTTGGTAGTCGCTGCCTCCGTCGCCTGCCCTCCATCTGGAAAGAGCATCGTTGTATGACATCATATGCAAACAAACCCATACATCTGCAAAACCATGGCCCTAACCTGTTTGAGCGAGGCCTCCCGGACGTTGAGCATCTTTCCTCTGAGAGGGAAGACGCCATAGCGGTCCCTGCCGACCACTCCCAGCCCAGACACAGCAAGCGTCTTGGCCGAGTCTCCCTCAGTAAGGATCAGCGTGCAGCCGATGGAGTTCTTCCCACCTGCCGGAAGAACGCGGTTACGACGGCAGCTCGTTTGCTTTCTCACAAGGCTAGACTGTCTTACAAAAAGGAGAAAAAAATGCACAATACCTGCTTCGTTGGCGTCGTCCAGTTTGGGCACCCCTTTGATTTTGGAGTGTTTAACACTTGAGCATTTCTTGTTGAGCTGGGTTTGAGCCTTGAACTTCACCCAGTTCATGATACTTTCCACAATCCCGCAGGATGTGGCCTGTGGAGACCAGAAAATGAAGAGGAATTTGTGATGTGGGATCGATTACACTTCTCTGGGTAAGAATACAATGCCAGTGGTTCTTCATTGGCACCTGTTTAGTGAACTTTTCACTGAGAGGACAAGTGGACCCGAAGTTCTTGGGCTGCAGCGTCATGTTCTCTTTGGTCTGAGAGTCGAAGGTGGGGTTCTCAACAAGGCAGTTGACAAACAGCCACATGTGGTTCTTCACCTGGATGGAGTGGAGCATACTCAGTAACGCAGAGAGAAAGACAATATTTGGAATACTTTCCACACAGCTACTCAGTATCGCTCCCGCAATCATGACAACAATGTACCACACTGACAATGTTTATATGCACACTAATATTCCACTATTATTTGGAAAATGACAATACGATATATTCAGTTTAGATATTCTATTTTCCCCCCCAAATATAGCATTTTTCGATTAAGACGTGAGACATACTGATATTATACAGGTTTTAGAAGTATTCTTTGGACATGTATACAGAGTATTCAGAATATGCGTCTCAATTGGGGTTTTTAAACCACATTTTGCAACCAGCACTATGATCACTTTTAATGTGACATAGCATTCTTGCTAACTTCTGCATGTTTACATCATGTACTTTAATACCGATGTTCATTATGCTCTGTCCCTATCAAATAAATAAAATAAAATTACAGTCATTGCTACGGTTGTTGGAAAGGAAACCAACTAGACAACAGTTAGCAAGGCAGGGGTCGAGATGCACGCCCCTTAAAGGAATCATCGCAACACCAACCTTTTCAAGAAAGTGATTGAAAGAGGGAGAATGTGTTGGCCACAGGTGGAAAACTTTGACAAAATTCTGTTTTGACAGCTGTATGTTAACAGGACATTTAGTGGAATATTTTGTGCGTGTAAACATTGTACGAATATAAAAAAAGAACTAGTTCAAAATGAGATGACTGTACCTGGAAAGGCTTGATGACCACCCCAGCTTTATTCTTCCTCTTCACGACGTCAATGAGCTTGGTGACCACCTGATCGGCCACATAGTCAACGTGCCTCCCTCCCTGAATTCCAGAGGAAAAAAAAAAACCCCCACAAGATCCCATTTACAGAATAAATGACATACATCTTAATCATAGTGACACAAAGTGGCTGGGAGAGCAGCCAAACTTGTACTTAGCTGCCAAAGGAGCCTGGTCTACTAGTTCAGTCAGCCTTAAAATGCTTCATCGCTGCTCTGCGATGTTAATTTAAACAGGGCTGACGAATTAAGATAAAATTAAAATTGGCACTCGGTATTCCAACAGACTACTTTAAAAAAAAAATGTAATTATTGGTTTGACAGTGGGGGTCACAACCCAATCACTCCGTTACACATGTACATATAAGCCTACAATAAACGCACTACAGAAGATCTAATACACCGTGACATTACCTTGGTCGTAGCGATACTGTTGACAAAGCTGACTTGCTGGAAACCTTTCTCGCTCATGGTGAGGCAGACCTCCCAGCGGTCGTTGATGACCTCGTGGACCACATTGAGCTCCCCGCCGAGCTCGTCCACCTTGTCCTTCAAATACATGTCCACGTAGCTACGGAAACCTGCAAGCTGGAGTACGAGGGTGGTGTTAAGTCTTGATCACAAGATTAACCCCCCTACAGGTTTATACAGTAAAAAAAACAAGTAAAAACTAAATAGGCGATTAGTGATGTCGTTATTCCTGTTTGTACCATTTAAAACTCCTGTAACCAAAGCTATGTAAAAGTTTAAAGAGGACATATTATGCTCATTTTTTTAAGTTCATATTTGTATTTTTGGGGGTTTCTACTAGAACATGTTTACATGCTTTAATGCTCTATATAGAGACTGAAACTAGTGACTACAGGCTACACTTTAATATAATTGTCTAAATCTTGACATTTGTTGACAATGCTTGAAGTTTCTTTTGAATCTAATGAATGATATTTGAAATGACAAATAAAACCCGTTTCTAATTTCGTACGAGACAGAAACGTGAAACAGCATGGTAACTTACCGGCAGCTTCTTGCCATTGAAGTACACGCGGACACCCTTGGAGGCCCCGGCGATGTCGTAGGCCCTCCTGGTCATCAGAGCCACTGTGTCTTTGTCCAGGATGCTCATTTTAAACTTGGCTAAGTCCGGCCTGAAGGTGACGCAAGTGTATTCCTCTCCGTCAAAGGCTATGATGTTAGAATCCCCTGTCCTGCCCATGTTGTCATACCAAGTCTGTGGAAAACATGGACAGGCTGTGAAATTACATTTTTCCCCTTACAATGATTACAAAAGAGATTGTGTGCTCCAGCCTCCCCCCCTACCTGCTTGAAGGTCTTCTTTGATGCTTTACAGGAAGTCTCCACAGTGAACTTTGTGCTAAAGATGTTGCAAAGCTTAGCACCATATCCATTGCGTCCACCTAAAGAACAGGTATTGATATGAAGATGTGGGTTAGGATACTGGCAAAGTAACAGTCTACTGATTACACACCAAACATGGCAGTAGCTGTTTATACAAAACCCTATATCTGGCTTTAAATTACATTTCTGTCAATCTCTGACCCCATCGGCTATCTGTCTGATGACGATGTAGTTACCGGGGGCAACGACCAATATTTCAGGCTTTCCAGTGTAATCTAACAGATATCTGGGCCAAGACTTTCTCTTCTGTGCGCCAGTCATTATTTACAGTCCGATTAGCAATTTGAGATACAACAATTGAGTTGAGAGATGTCTCAACTCAGACATTTCTGTTGACTATCCAGATTTTATGTTCATAGTTTGTCAATCCTCCATTATGATGAAATATCTTTTTGTTTTTTTTTGGAAGGGGGGATGTGTAAACTCTACTCTTACAATGGAGTCTATGTAATGCAATTATTGTTGCCGTAACTGAGAAAAATGTTATCGTAACCAAAATCCAAGATTGCCAAAACTAGAGAACCCAGATTGTTAAAACATAGCACTCGAGTCTTTAGAATTCCACAGTAAGTCTCACCAGTGACTTTCTTCTGGCCGTCATCATAGTTACTGGATGTGAGGAGCTGACCGAAGATGAGAGCAGGCACATAGACCTTCTCCACCTTGTGCTCCACCACAGGAATACCCTTGCCATTATTCCACACACTGATGGTGTTGTTTTCACTAAAAAGGGAGAGAACATGAGCTTGGGTCTATTTGACAATTTACAAGACACTGTGGTAGGATTGGTAAGATATTTGAAGATCATAATTGGTGGTGCAATATTATACATTACTCACACATCAATGTTGATCTTGATGCAGGACATATTCTTGTCCCTCTGCTTATTGTCAGCTGCATTTACTGCAGAAAGAATACAAAATACAGAAAACAAATGCTTCAGAATAGCAGGCATGGGGTGGACAACATGTAGTCTATTTGCATTATACACCATCTAAAATTATGTGAGCTATTTACTCACCAAGGATCTCATCAAAAATCTTGTAAAGCCCAGGCACAAACGTCACATCACGGCAGTTCAGTCCAACACGCTCATCATACACCCACATTTGCTAAGGAAAGAAGTCAATTAGTGACTACAAAGAATCACGCATAAATATGTATCATGTGAACCATGAATGCTTTGTTCCCCTTATTAACATCCTGCAACTAAAATAGTCTACCCTCACTCACATCAGCTCCTGTGAGAGTTACCCAAGAACTTAAATCAATAAAGGTTTATTAGAGAAGCCATCAATCTCAAAGACAGAGACATTTCTGTGTGACCTCTTACTTGGGTGACAGGCTCTACAGAGCCGATGTAGGAGTCGGGTCGGAGCAAAATGTGCTCCAACTGCGTCTTCTTCTGATAGATCCTCTCCACCGACAGCCGCTTCGGATCTTTCTTCGTCTTTTCCAGCGGCTTGTTTTCAAGGAAGGCCTGGTGCAAAATGATACAGGGTTATAATTGATGTGAATTTTCTTGCATAAGTTATACTTGTTACAAGTAACCTTCATCAACAACATCTGCAATGCCACTTGCTCAAAGACAAACCCTCAGACAGTTACTTGACTACTACTGAAATAATGTCATCAGTGCAGTCTACAAAACATCCTCTTAAAGTTGCTGGGGTCTGATTACAATGTGTTGCTCAAGGACACTTCAGAAGGGCGGATGTTTAAACGGGAGCTTAAGTTACTGGTTGCAGCCACTTGTTTTTATTTTGAAAATGACTCAAAAAATAATCTACCTTTATGTTACCTCTCCAATGTGACGACACAAATTTTGAAATTTAAATACGGGGATATACCGATTAATCGGTGGGCCGATTAATGACATTTTGAGAAGGCCGATTAAAGTGCAGAGCGTGCAGATCTACAAAAGGACTAGTCTGGCTGGGTACATAAGCAGTGCTGCATAAAGCCTTATACTTCTGCCGGGAGGACACCCCGGCCAGAGGAAGTCCCTCCTTCTTTCTGTATGGTTCCCAAGACGATTGTGATTGTTTTAAAGAAATATAAGCAGGCCAAGGAGTTGTTTCCACTATAACAGAGTGAAAACTATTCAAATCAGTGCTGTGGAGTTAGGTGCACTAACATTGTTTTTATTAATGTAGGTTTATACATCAGAAACAAAGAGATGCTGCTATCTATGCCATGCTGCTGGTGAATTAGCTGTGTGCTACTCTTGGCGCAACTCACCCTATCCCCTACGTACTTAACACATTTTATTTTTACTTTAGATAACTATAATTAAAAATGATGTCAAGTTTTAGTGACGTTCTCCGAGGTCTGTTTAACTAACGTGCAACGTTAGCTAAACTGCTAAATTAAAGTAATGTTACACTTTAATCCTAAATGCATGCAACATTAGTACCATATAGGGTGTGCAACACCGTGGTCTGTTGTTAGACGGATAACGTTACCGTGATTTCATAATTGGTATAATAAGAGATGCAAAAGCGTGAACATCAGCTAACTTTAGCCAGATGGTAAATGTTATGAGCCATAACCATACATCCATGACCATAACGTTGTTTCTAAAACTGTAAAGTTAACCGTTAGTGGCCTACAAGAGGAGTTATTGCGTTACAGATAGGGCATATCAAACATTGTTCTTCTCTTGACCAGTGCGTTAACGAAAACTACGTTAGAGTTGTACTAAACGATGTTAGCTGAATAGCTAACTGTAACCGTTGCCGAGAAGTTTCACTGTAGCTAACAGCACCGTTAGCTGCTAGTTTTACAGTAGGTTAGCAAGTTAGCTTAGCAAGTTAGTTAGCAGCAAATATCGAAGTTTGAGTAAAGTTACCTTCAGTGGTTGAGCCATTCTTCTTGTATTGTCTGCTAAACCCTGGCGCCTGCAATAACTTTTGACTACCTTTATAACTAACGTGAGCTAACCAACTCCTAAATAACCTCTGTGTGGCTGCACTAAACCCTATCGTCGCTAAATGAATCAAGAGCCCCGCTTTAAAATTTGAAATTTTAAGGAAACCTCTCCCGCCAGCTATATTGACCAATCAAACGAAGGGCCTATGACGTCTCCCTCCAATGAGGAACGCAAAACCCTCTTTTCCAAGTAAACAACCAATCACCGACGGCTAAATAGACATGGGCCCGCCCACGTTGTGTCTCACGGCCAATCAGCTTCCCAAGATAGAAAAGTATAGAGCAGAGTGCATGGAAATAGGTTTGCATAATAAGTTTATTTATCATAGACAATATCATCTAAAACTGGGGAAAGTATTTTGTTATTGTTCTTCATAATATCTGTCCATTCAATTCTGATTTGCCAATAACTGGCCAATGTGGAAATAAACATTAAAACTTGTAAAGCTGTGACTGATTGATTAATTGAATGACTGAGTTATTATATTTGTCATGGAGGGCCTACCATATGGAGCACTTTAACCTCTTAAAACCCACCCGCCCACCGCCACTGACAAAGGTGAGCAGAAACAATATTGTTCGTCTATCAATAGGAAATATTTTACAAACAATAATCAACATTAACCTTAACCTTAACAGCCACTATGCATCTACACATATGCAGCTAATAGCACATATTTCATTTATAGAGTGGTCACTACTGAGTATATGAAAACAGTTATGTGTTTTTATTGTTTTGGCTGTACTGCATCACACTAGAAGCAAAGGCCATGAGATTAGAGTTCTGACTTTGAGCTTTAAAGGTGTTTAGAGATGATTATTGGGTGAGCAGTGTCGAGTCATAACCCATTTACCCTTGGGGGGGTATGTGTAAAAAGGGCTTCAATTTCCCCACAGTTCACTGGATATTGATGTGAACACTATTAAACCTGAAAGTCAGCACTAAGCCTCTTACGCATTGTTTCATTTGCTTGCACTGTGTACTGTACATATCTTAAAAAATGCAAATCCAGTGGCAAAACACCTTTATTGTCTTTCAGAAGTTTTAATTGGGTATTATTAAATGCACAGTTTCATTAAATAGCTCAAGCTTTTGACTATTCTAGGTGAAACAAATTCAGGTTACGCTTCATTAAATTATTAACTATTGTGCCTCTTATAATCAGGTCTGACCATGCAATGTTATTGTGTCCCATAATAAAATAGTATAATTAATTGGTCACCGACTCATAGACCTGCCTTTGCTGATGGCATGTCACACAAGCTACTGCAGTATAGCACTTTCAAAGCTTTACCATATTCTTTGAAGCCTAATATGCTAGCTGTATAATCCTGCAGGATTTACAGAGATCAGAGAAACTGTGATATTCACAGCTGCATAATGACATTCAGGATTCACAGAGCAAAGAGAAGCTGCAATATTCAACATCTGCGCACATTCCATCTTAGCTACACCTGCAAAGTCGGCAAATAATTGAACACCTCTCCGAAAAAGTCAAGCGTTCATCGACACCTATGGGTAGTTAAAAGCAGGTGACAGCTTCTCCCACACAAGAAATACGTTTAGTGTAAATCTTTTCATGGATGTCGCCTACAATAACAAGGAAGTAGTGGCTCCAAATGTATCACTTTTGATTCATCAGAACGTCAACAACACCGGCACAGCTCAAGATATATACCATTTAAGTCAGAAACTAACGGCACATTTTAAAATCTGTCATAGAAATACTCATGACTGGGTCGCCGGATGGTTCAGACAAACAAGCACTCAGCAAAGCAAGCTCTGAAAAAAACATTGTTTACATGTACTTTTTTGGTCACTTGGAGTACAAACCATTACTGTCTTTTCGAATGTACAAAAACTGACTTGCAAGAAAGTGTTTTCTGGGAGTGCAGAGTTTCCTTTTACCCCTAAGTGTTCGTTTTCAATTCTGCTTCATTTATCAATACTCTCTCCCTCACGCCTCTCTCTCTCTCTCTCCATCATTTCTTCCAATCTCTCTGTCACACACGCATACACACTGTACATGATAGCTGCCTAAAAGCTATTTAGTGGTTAATGAGTTTATCTCCCCAGAAGTGTGCCGTTGTAGTTTCACCAGACTGCCCTCAACTGATGCAGTTTTTGCAGCTATGTATCCTCCTGCAGGATTTTCCTTTGTGCCAGCTCATGTAACGTGATTCAGAAGTGCCGGATTTAAGAAAGCATTACAGACAGGATTTTATTCAATACTAAGCAAAACATGCACCTTTATATTTCTGGGTCCGGTGGTATAGTGAATGGAAATGCAGTACTCTGATTTATCTAACCGTTCTATCATACTTATCTGTCTTCCTCTGCTATGTTGCCCACTCATCTGACCTTGGCATGATAATAATAGGGCTGAGGAGCTTTAGCTGTAGTCCAGCGGATGTAGTGGAGTGTATGTACACAAATACACCCACAGCTGCACACATGAATGAAAGTGCAAACTGTCGGATTTTGCACTTTCAGCCGGAAAGAATGATTGATCTTTAGGAAATATAAAAGAATGTGCCAGCTGCCCTTATCCATTTTTCACACGTATAACACAAGAGGTTGGATATGCTACCTTAAAAAAAAAGAATATTTGTGATTCTTCTGTACCCACAAAAGAGACTATTTAGGCGCAAAAATGTACTTTTCTCAGGAAGAATTGTGAACGGGAGCAGTGGTGAGTCTTTTGGAAGATAGAAAAATATTCCATCACCTCATCAAAACTGTAATCAGAAGCATAATCTAAAGCAGTGGTGCTTAAACTTTTTTGCAAGGCCCCTCTTTTCTAAAGTCCAAGCTTGCAAGCTTCTATAGAATTTATTTGAAACTTTGCCTGTAATTAATACAAAACTGCAACTTCAGTGTGGCAATTTTTATGCCTCGTCATATTTTCTTGTCTTTATTTTGGGAGTTGTGACGTTTGGTGTAGATCCATCGTCTTGTGTCTTGCAGTGCAGCAGAACCATGCATCATTTATTTAGGCTATCCCCCCCGTTATCACTCCGGGGCCTCTAGGGGGTCCCGCCTCCCCCAGTTTGGGAACCACTGATCTAACAAAACAATAACAATAAAACAAATGAGATATAACATGTTAATTTGTGAGTGTGCTGCTATAATGTGTAGCTGTTTCCACCTGCTTTCAGTCTGCATGCTAAGCTAAGCTAAGCTAAGCTAACTGTCTCCTGCCTGTTGCTTCATATTTAACAGTGTTCCGATTCCTGTTCTGGGCACTTATGCAAATTAGTGCATATTTAATAAAACAATGCATAATTTGCATATTTAAAGGTGCAAATTTCAGAAAACTTGTAACGCAAAATATAATCGTCTCAATGTAAGTAATCAACTGGGGAAATTTCATGGTGATATCTAAAATGTTTACCCTATATTCACCTCTGTCTCCACTTAAGATACTCATTTTTTTTTTTTTTGCAACTCATTACTATTCCAACCTTGCACTCACACACAGACTTCCTTTTATATAGTACTAGTGGGCAGTTTGAAACAGGGAATACTAAGTACTTGGCAACCAAAAATAGTCATCTGAAGTTGCTGAGAGACAAAAGTAGATGGACACCCGCGCTCTCAGTACCTACTGCTTTCCTGTTTATTTATTGATGCCGCTGTGTTTTCTGAGTCCTGATACAGCTTGACTGATGGGGAAGAAAGTAACTTGATGTGTCACAGTCAGATCTGTCTAAAGGAGCTGTTTGGTGCAGCGGTGTCATACAAGGATAGAGCTGCTTTACAGATATTAGGGTGACAGGTAAACAACCGCTGATTCCAGCTGAGCACTTGACAGGTTTGTCGGAGCTTGTTCCAGAAGGAACTTGTGAAAAAGATATATCAGTCTACAGCAGGGGTTCCCAAAGCTTTTCAGCTCAAGACGCAAAAGAAAAAATGTGGTGTCTCCCCTCCCCCCGGGATCCAAACTCACAAAAATACATCATGAATTGCCATGACATCTTGCTTTATAAATCATGAATTTAAAATGTATTTATTTCATTATAAAAGTACACCACAGCAATAATTACATTTGTTGAGTGTAATGTTAAGACCAGCGTAGCAGACAAAAGAATGCACTTCTATTTTAATTAGGAAAATTAATTCATATATCTTAGCATTGCTGCGCATTTTACTTTGGGAAACAATGGTCTACAGTGATATACAGATGCTTTTCAACATGCATTGTTTTTCTTAAATTTGGCCCCCAAAGGCTGTTATGAGCGGATCATCAGAGCTCTCTGGAAATACTCGCAAAAGTGGATTTGAAAATGTCTCATGTTGAAACGTGGGACAGCAAAAACAGATGTATTTGAGACATTTGATTGTAGCTTTTGACATATGTGTACTTTAATTGGCTCAATTTTGGGACTACCTTAGCCTGATAGTCTGACTGAATTATCACTACTTGATCTTATAAAGGAATAGTTCAACAATACATTTATTCCCTTTTTTTCCCCGAGAGTTATGAGAAGCTACAGCCAACTCACTTAACTAATTAATATGTCATATCTTCTTCCATACAATCCACATAAAACCTGAAATTTAAAAACAATTTGTGGTTTTACAGGGGGGGTTATGTGCAGGACTATCTCCTGGCCGGGCGCAGTGACTTCTCCACCGGGGAGCAGCCAGGCAGCATAAAAACTTCTCGTAAAAAACATAAATTGTAGTTTTTTTCTTTACATGCGCTGCAGATTGAAATCTTTACCTCTGGACGGCTGCATCACCTGTTTCCGTTCTTTCATTTAAGTTAACCATGTCCTACTGTAACTTCATATTTAGCACAAACATGAGAGTGATATCAATCTTTTTCATCTAATACCTATTGTTAGGCCAAAGAGTGGGTGCATACATGAGTCAAATATTACCTCTGACTGCATCATTCATTGGTTCAGTGTTTTAACTTGAAGTTCCTGTGTTAGAGTCGGAGATGTGTGTTTACTCCATCACGAGTTTGCGTAAGTGAATTCACTTGAGCTCACCTCATTGTTTCTGAGTAATTATTTCCTGGCAAAGACTCGTCGCATTTCTTCCTGTGGGTGTTAGATGATCGACAGGAAGTAGAGCATGTAGAGCGTAATGTGCGATATGAAAACACTGGAATTAAATAATGATGGAAAATAGAAAATTAAAATGAAATTACAACATATTTATCTCAGGCAATTTCCAGGTGTGTGACAAATTAAATAACTGGCAGCAAAGTGTTAAAAGTGGAATAAGTAATTTGTGTCACAAGAAAAATATAAAGGAGAAGAGCAACCTATATAAAAAAAAGTAATCTTGTGAATCTCGTGATTATTTAAAGGTCCCATATTATGCTAATTTCTAGGTTCATACTTGTATTTTGGGTTTCTACTAGAACATGTTTACATAAAAAAAAAAACACACATTATTTTTCTCATGTCTGTCTGAATATACCTGTATT
>JAOVVB010272992.1:0-17970 GCA_028570985.1 Heterobranchus longifilis | reverse complement strand
TCCCGTGCCTAGTTACGGTTGCTAACGTAGGATTGGACAGTGGCCGTTCTTGGGAGGGGCTTAGCGAAGGGTCAATTGATCAGTCATAACTCACAAACTCCTCCAGCATCAGGGGCTTGAAACCATGTGACAGAAAATCCCAATTTGCATGCATCAGTGGCTTCGTCTATGTTAATCTTGGGACAAAAGTGTGTGTTAGTGTACCTGGATTTTGCACTCTGCCTCCACTAACTGCAGTTTGGTCTGGGCTAGTTCCAGCTCCATCTCTCGCAGCTGGTTCTTCAAACTCTCCTTCTCCTCATCCGTCTCCTCCGTCCCCCCCGCAGGTGCTGTGGTCACAGCGGCCCGCACACGACCTTCTTTGTTGAAAAGACTACTGCACTTCTCACAGCCTTCCACTTTGGACTGGAGAGGGAAAAAAGAAAGACAGCAAAGGTTGGCCAAAACACAAGGTAATAACTCACATCGTTATACCAGTCACTTGTATACCTAGTAAGGATACCTTTAAGCTTGAGTAGAGAAAAAACACAAGAGAAGAAAGGAAGAATGATGTGGTGGGGGGTAAAGGTTCCAGGTGAGCTAAAAATACAATATACAAAATACAATTTCATTTTTAACAGACTATATTATGTCTTTTTCTGACATTTTTAATGGCATAGGACATATTTTGTGACATACTACACCTATACTATGACCTTTTTTCACTTTTTTTCGACATACTATATTATGACTTTTTTTCGACATGCTATAAATATACTTAAATATATTAGACGAAATATACTTATTTTCGCTTTTTTCCAAAGTACTAAACTATGACTTATTTTCATTTTTTTCCCCAACATATACTATGACTTTTTTCACTTTTTTCCAATATCCTATGCTACAACTTTTTTTTCCACTTGTTTCGACATACTATAATTTGACTTTTCTCACTTTCTTCAACGTACTAAACTATGACTTATTTTCGCTTTTTTCAACATACCAAACTGACTTATTTAAATTTTTTTCCGACATACTATACTATGAGTTTTTTCCCTTTTATTCGACATACTATACTATGAGTTTTTTGTAATTTTTCGACATACTATATTGTGACTTTTTTTCAACATACCATACTATGGCTTTTTCACTTTTTTAATACTATATTATTACTTTTTGACATACTGTACTATGACATTTTAATGACAATTTTCTGAGATACTATAGTATACTTTTTTCCGACATACTACACTGAGTTCTTTTTCTTTTTTTTAACATACTATAGTATGAGTTTTTTCCCTTTTATTCAACATTCTATACTATGACTTTTTTTTTTTCGACATACTATGACTTATTTTCAACATACTATATTGTCACTTTTTCTATGTTCTATGTTATTTTCTATGTCTTTATAATGAAATTGTAATGGCCTACTATTCTGACATGATTTGTGTGTCTAAAATATCTGCAGCCATGTCATCCTATGGGGTGCTCTGTCTATCTGTTTGCAGCAGATATATTTTTATAATTCAGAAGAGACGGTGCTCTTATAGTTACTGAAGCATGGCGGCTCATTAGTGTAGTAGCTATACAAGCCAACTCTGCTTTCCCTCTTCTGTCAGAGCTGCTTTCCTTTTGTCAAAAAGCTCTTTTTGGGTGTCCTTGTATGTGATGCGCTATTATTGGGCACAAAGCGTTTGTGCAAGCAGCAACAGAGAATCACTGCAAACAGAACCATACTGACTGTGCTGCCAGACTACTTTTACTTATTATCTAGTGTTAACTAATTTCAGTTCAGTTGCAGGTGCAAAACAAGTACAAAACAAAACATGTAACATGTACAATATGCAGAGCACAATACTACAGCAAAACCATCTCTAAAAATTAAAAAAAAATGCATGGACAAAGGATCCTATCACTGTGGGGGTGGGATGTTATTTTGCCAGACAAGCTGAGCTATACCAGAGGTGTTTGAAGGTGTAAAAAATCCAAGATAATACTACTGCAGCACAGATAAATACGTGCAAAAGATAGTTTTCATGTCCCTGCTTCACTTACTCTTTCTAAGTCTGGCTACCAAACTTCCTGCAGGCAGCAGGTTGACTCGTGCAAGACCACTCTCGATAGATTAGAGCCTCAGCTTGCAGTAAGAAGCAGCATTGTCCACAGCACCTCAGTTCATGGTCGTGCTCCTTAGCAACAACAGTTGACTGTGTTGGTTGAGATATTCCCTCAGAATTAATATTTCATAACACCATTACATTTCATTTGGATTAAACTGTCAACCGAATTTAAAGCTGAATAGTAATTATACGTAACGTTTCTGGGCTCATCACCGCAGAAGTGGATGAGAGCATTAATGAAGCAGCGGAGTGCCCGAGCTGAAATTGTTTCTGTCGTCACTTTAAATAGAGTTTCAGTGAATAAATATGTCAGTATATTATTTAAACATTTCTAATTAACACTTGTTGTAACTTACAATTATATATTATTCACTGTGCACATCACAGGTCCCCTACATCAGTTATAATTGCCTTTGGTGACAGTTATATTGCATTTGCTGCACCATTATTAGTAAATAATAAAAGAGAGATAAAAAAAAAGCAAGATGATAGACTTGTAGACATCCTCTAACACACACACAGAGCAAGAAGCCCTGCTACATCATTTACAGGACTTGTCCTTGGTGCAATAAAACCTGTGTCTATCCTTGTGTGAGTCCTTGGGCAGCCCTGACAGAGCTCTGTGCCAAAATGGCCACTCTCCCAGCTAGAGTCTAAACAAACATTTCACCAGCCAAGTGTGCAAGTGCTGGAAGTGAGATGCCTGGCCCTGGCTCCCTGGCCTAACCCCTCATTCTTCCCCCCCCCAAACAAAAGCTTATATTTCAATGCCAGGCAAGACAATGAGATGGCAACATCCCCCAACATACCTGAAAAACTGTTCTGTGCATTTCAGGCTCTGATGTTCTACACGGGGACAACAGCTGGATTTCTAACATTGTTACTGTACAGTGTAGAGATCATGCCTCACAAAACTGACCTTACGTCAACTCTGCAATGATTGTAGAGCATTTATGATACATGAAATACAAATTCAGAAGTTACATACTGTAAATACAGCTCTGTAAAATATGTGTGGAGCATTTCCACTAAGTCTTCACTTCATTTGTTACACTTTTCTGTGTAACAAATTGCTTGTTAACAGCTAATGATAATTTGTGGCAACTGGGGAGAATGGAGCAAAGAGGCTATGACACTCTATGACTGTAAAAGACTGTATACATTACGTGCACATGTGCGAGTGCACACGGCAGTGTTTCGAGGTGTGTTTGTGTGTAAAACTCACCCGGATTTTCTCCAGTTCTCCTCGGTTGGCTGTCTGTTGTTTCTCCAGTCGTTCACTCAGCTGGGAGCAGATCTGTGTGAACCAGAGACGGAGGCAGTTGTTCAGAAAGTGCTTTCAGACTGTCATCAAAGTAATCAACAATTCACCGAAAAAGTCCATTGAATTTCTACTGAGCCGTTAGCTGGATAAGTTATAAACAAAAACATAATACAGAAGGTTGTTTACATTTTGAGTCTTGTGTGCTTTTGAATTAACTTATATTATCACATGAAGACAATTTTGTAATACTGTACATAAATGATATCCACAAATTCTATATATGTATGAGTTCTACTAAGGTTGCAGGATGAAATAAAATGCGGAAAATATACATTTCTATTACATTAGTATATCGGTCAATTATGTAGTTAACGCCTTAAACTGGGGGAATAAAAAACTAAACTATGTCCTTCCACATCAAAAAAAGCTTCTAAGTATTTTTTGTTACAGTAGAGCTTGGATGCAATGGGACGAGGAAACACAAATGTGTAACCTCATAACACATTTAAAGAAAATCCAAATAGCAAAGTGTGTTACACTGAGAAAAGACTATAAAACAGTACAGCTATTTTGATTTCTGCCTCTCCTCACCACTGTGCACAACCTTCTTTGTGTTTCTTGGTAAATCAGTCTCTGTGACACACACTTCATCCTCTTACTGTTAAGTCCATTAGTGATGTCATAAGGTCATGCTTTTTTTCCAGCAGAGTTCACCGGATGTACACGCATGTATACCTAAATGTCTGCCCAGTATACAGTTTTTCTCCTCCTTCTATATTACCTATAACCCGCAGCTACACTGACAGACATCCCAACACACACACACACACACACACGCCCACACACTTGTGCTGCAGCTTGCCGGCGAGCAGAGAGATCGATGTGACATGAGTCATCCTAACGGGAACATCGGGTCATCCCACCTCTCTGTCGACAGACGATCTATCGCTCTATCTGCTCTCTGCATATCTCTCTGCTTCCCTGTGGCACACGCTGTGTACATCTTCATCCTCCTCCTTTAGAGATCAACATCTATCTGTGTATCCAGCAAGATATACATCTCTCTCCTCCTACATGCCTTTTATATCTTTTCTCCTGTCGTCCTCTCCTTCATTTGCTCTCAACAGCCATTACAAAACCCCATCTCTCTCCCTTCCCTTCATCACTGCTGATCACTGATCCTCCTTGATCACGCAGTTGCTCTTTTCCTGTCTTTTAACTCGTGCTACTCCATGACACGCTGTACATCTTTTTTACTTTGTGAAGCTTTAACTTCTGTCTTCAATAAGTTTTCTCCCACACATTGGAAGTAGGTATTTTCCTCTCAACATGTTTCTATGATTTGTAGTAGCGGTGAGAGGGACATGGTGATTTCTGCTGGGATTTTAAGTCTACATAAAACCGGGTACATGTCAGGAATCCCTAACGCTCTACCATCTGCATGCAAGCTGTCAATGATTATTTTTGCTTATTTAAATTCACGATGAACAAGAGGGTTATTGTTTTCTTCATTCTTGTTATTTGACATTTTTTTGTCACAAAATAAGATTTTGTGCTTGTTATCTGCGCCAAGGAGGTTATGTTTTCGTTTTTTTTTCTTTGTTTATCTGTCTGTCAGCAGGATTACGGAAAAAAACTACTAGTCAGAGGTCTGCAATCTCTGAGTGCCCTTCTAGTTTTTAATAGTTCAGGCTCAAGACCAATTATTCATTTGTTGTTTTCATGTTTTTCATTTTTTCCCACTAACACTCTCAGTCTTATTTATTTTAAACATTTGCACTCAGTATTTCATTTGGTCCTGCTGTAAACTTTACTGCCTGGGGCATTTTTTTGTTTTTCTTTGAATAATGCATGTATATGTATGTATGCTTACAATGGGCATATTGCAAGCAAAAGCTATTTTATAATTGCTTCACCACAGTTATAACATTATGTATAAAGTTTAGAACTAGAAGCAGACAATTAGGATGCAATGCTCAATCAAAATAAATAAATATAATGCTAACAGGGCCTCAGAGACACGAGCACTGGCACATGTCGCTGTCCCTGGCAAGAACCCGGGAGGCCCGAGTGTGTGTACACAGGCTCCGCTCCGAACAGGGATTACAATACACCCCTCGACACCGTTTTTAGCCTCACCATTAACAGACGTTTCTCTGTCCTCGTGGGCTGGAGGGGCAATTAGCACACAAAGCTTTTTTGGCTCTAATCCCACAAAAAAAGGAACTTGGCATTCGCAGCCACTGAAATAGGAAAATGCTATTTGAAGAATAATTTGAATTATCTGAGTTGGAAAACAATGCGGGCTATTTTTGGGGCATTCCTCAATTTGTCAATCCCAGAAGATTGAATGCTGCTGTCCTCCCTCTGCTCTCTCCTCCACAGACTTTTGTTCATTTCCCCCTCTCTCCATCTATCACCCCCGTCCTCCCTGTCACAAAAATAACTATTTTTGACAAAGCTCTATTTTCTCTATTTAGCTCTGCTCAGCCTGCATGCTAGCAATCTGAAGGCTGCTTTCACCCATAATACACACAAACACACAGCCATCAAAGCCCTGATAGCTCTTCATGAGTTTTAAGATCTGCTGTCAATATTTTTAGACTCAGGTGAACTTAAGATCTGCGTCTAAATTAGTCTTCTTGCTATTTCCGTCTGCCTCCACAGGGAGCGATAGGAGCTGGGGTGTTGCATAATGTCTCTGCTGATGGTTTTTGATCTGGGGGGGTTTATATTTAAGCATTAAGTGACAGGATGAGGTCTGAAAGGATGAAAATCACCGTAAGAGGAATTCGGTGAGACAGGAACTCAAAATGTGCTCGCAGGCTCAGTTATCAAAAGGCTCTGGGTTCAGCTCAGGGACATTCAGTAAAATTAGATGTTTTTCCTTTACAAACTAGATTAATGAATGATAACGGCTCTTATATTATTTTTAAATATGCATGGCTAGTCTTGCCATGGCAATAGCTTGATCAGATCTTAGATGTGAAAAGCCAAAGAAGGAAAAGATATGTGGTGAAGAGGCGCTCAAACATCCAGAGTTCAGGATGAGGCACATAAAACGCACCAAAACACACAAAACTGCATCATAAGAAACTGTAAACAAAACTTCAAGCCACAGTCATGAAAATATGACAAATCCATACTGAAATACACAAACCAGTCTCAGGCCACTTGAGCAGAGTATTATCTTAATAATACAAAATAATAATTACTTCTTGGCCTACTTAAAATATGAAAGGATCAGAACAAGAGATGTTCAGTGGTAAAAATAAATTATTTATGTTTTCTTAATAAGTAACTGCAGGCCATTACTTGCTGCTGTGGTGAGATTGCCAACTGCTGGCAGCTCATGCTGGACTTCTCTACATTTTTCTTCAGTCTTGTTAAACATTATGACTTGTTCTTTTTGGATTAGTGAGTCTTCAATCGAGCAACCTTTTCAAATGTCACTAAATCTTTACATTTTTAGCATGTGTCCGGCCAAACTAAAACACGGATCTACAGAATTAGTGGCATCATTTAGAAGCTACTAGTGCGATCTTACTTTGTTTTGTTTGCATCTTTATTTAGCAAAGCTCCACTTTTCTGTGCATCTTCCAGATCAATGAGCAGCTTTCTGCTCATCTACTTTAGATTTTAAAGCTCATAATAAATGTAAATCTAAGCCACAGATTAGAATAATTGATCTTTATATAAATAATTATTGCCCAGTTACCTTCTTGCTGCTGGAAAACATCAGCAGCTGCTGAGCTTTTAACAAGAGGTTACACCTGTTTGTGTCTCTTTACACCGGCTCCCAGTGGGTTTTAGGATTGATTTAAAGATTTTGTTGATTAAGGCTCTTAATGGCCTGGCTGCTTGCTATATTTCAGACCTTTTGTGTGCAGCTTGAGACATTCCAGACATAAAACTAAGGGAGACAGAGTTTGTTACATGAGGGTCCCAAGGACATACAGAAAGGCTATTCTATTATATTATATTCTTTTATTCTTTAACTATTAATTTGATTAGATTTTAATTGTATTTTGGTCCATTTTAATGCATTATATTTACCTGTTTGGCTTTTAATTAATTGCTCCTTGAGAAATACAAAGTATTTCTTAGAAACATTTTGATGCTCAAACAACAATGACTTATGGTATTTTGATGGTATTGAAATAGTGGAGAACATTCTGTATTTTATAAGATAGGAATGGACACAAAAACATTTCATCCATACAATGATGTTCCTGTGTATATTTCTTACTTTTACTTAAATGTAATTCTTTACTTTTCATCATCTTCTCTTCTCAGCTTACATTTCTTACTTTTGTATTTCCTTTTAGGCATTGTTTTACTACTTTACTACTTATTAAGATGTTTACATGTGATATACTAATACACATTGGTAGAATTAAATATGTGTATTTCGGTATTGGATGGTGTATAATGATCACCATGTTAAATAGCCTTTGTCTAAGTTTGGGCTGGTGGGAGGTTAAGTGGAACGTAGACAGAATTATGATGTTGAATCTAAACTGAAAATGACAAATAATGTGTTCAAAAAAGTTTCAAGGAAACTGGGGCGAGTCACAGTTTACAGTTTCACTTCTCTATGATTTAAACAGCAAGGCTCATAGAAGAACACTGTTGCTAGACTTCTTAATTTCAGTATATACCGTACATACCTGTTTGTATTCTCCAATAATGGATCCGTTCTTCCTTATCTCTGATTCAGACTTATCCAGCTCTCGCCTGCACATCTCCTTCAGCTGCGGAAACAAAACAAACAAACAAACACGGATGCTGTTAGGGCGCCGGAGGGCAGAGACCAAGGACAGAAGGCGAGTCCGAGTGCCCCAGAGACCGTGCGGCTGCCGTGACAGGTGAAGAAGAAGACAGAGAAAGGTATTGGCAGACGTGAAGCTCAGGGCAAAGTCACGCCCTCAGCACGACCTCTACGCAAGCACATAAATCATTCGCAGCTTCACGTTACACATTCAAGAAGACATGTGGAGGACAGCAGTGGACACACATGGGGACAGAGGGCAGTCCTTCCCCTCAGAGAGATTCCTCATCGAGAAAATCAACATCAAAGATGAACTGACGTCCTTTGACATTGGAGCTTTGAGATGATAAAGGAATATAGAATATAGTTTTCTTTTCTGGCTAATTGTATTACATAGACAGAGGTCATACAGACAGAGAGAAAATAGCATGGATAGATGAAATGATAAAGTGGTTAGGAGGCAGACAAGCAACTGTATGTGGAAAGGTGAACAAACATACAGAGAGAGACAGATAAATGCTTGTGCTGGACTTTTTGTTTATGTCTAAAGGTGATTTAACAGCGTATGGTTCGACGAGGCTGAATACGACACGTAGTTACATTTTTGAGGAGGCCGGTGTAGGTACGGCAACATAGAAATGAATTCCTATTATTTTATTTTATTTCTATGGTACGGCATAACCCTTGAACCGTGACTTAAACAAGCTGCAAAGGGCAGCGTCTCTCTCTCTCTCTCTGCTCTGCACCAAGGCTGTGGAATTCCTTACCCAAGGCTCTAAGAGATGAACATTTTTAACCGACAATTGAAAACGTATTTATTCTGCATTGCCTTTAACCAACTGTCACTCTCCCTGTGTTTAATCTGTTGCATTGCTATTATGCATTCCTTTGTCTTATTTCTATCTTTCACATTTTCTATTGTTCTTAGCATACCTGTTCTTGCTATTTGCTGCCTCTTTTGTTTGTTATTCATTTAATTTGCTTGGTTTTATCGCACAGTATTTGCACTTGTTTTAATTTGCCTGTTTTTTATTTATTCTCGTTTCTTCAATTTATTGTAAAACACTTTGAGCTACACTGTATGAAAGGTGCCATATAAATAACGTTTATTATTATTATTATTATTATTATAAATCCAGCACTGCTACCTCAGAAAAAAATATAATTACAGCCTTGTTTTCAAAGAAGAGCATAATATACTAAAAGACATGCCGAGACATGCCATGAGTTCACAGGATTTTTATTCCCACCAAAAACAAAGCAGCAGGTGATTATACCAATTAACACACTGTCCATCATCCGCAGAAAGAGACCGTATCAGTAAAAATCAGCCATGGCTGATTGTTTGGTTAGAATAAAAACCTGCAGACTCTTGGCTCTGTCAATATAACATAGACCACTCAAGTCACAGCCTGTCACATTAATATGAATACTTCCTGCGAGTCTCCCTCTTGACCCCCCCTAAGCAGCGTCTTTTCACAATAATTCTGATCACACCTGAGAATTTGTGTTGCAATAGTGCTGACACTTTCCGGGCATCTGTAACCCCGTGTGCCACGTGAGATTTAAAGAAAAACACGGATTCAGCTAATGTCGAAAGTCGTCGTCGGCTCTAACCTGCGCAGATTCCTCCTCCAGTCGTCTCTTCTCGTCCTCGGAGTCCACCAGTTTCTGTTTGGTCAGCAGCAACTCTTTATTCAGGGCGTCTGCCTTCTCCTCAGCCTGACACACAAACACCACAAAATAATCCAATGGTGAAAAGGTCATTCAAAGTTACACTTGCCCTACTTGCTTCTCAGCTTTCTCTCTATGGTGTCTCTTTTCAAGGTAAGTCAAATGATGCCTTACACGCACATGCACACACACGCATGCACATACACACACAGGGTGATATGACCAAAATCTTCTATCCCGATATATGTCATTTCATATCTCGATAACGATGTATATCATGATTTCTGGTAATTTAATAAATAAATAACCACATGGTAAAGCCTATTTTTGTATACTCCTGTGTGAATTAAATACTTGACAAATGACAAGTAGTGAGTATCTTCTCATTTAATTAAGAACTTTTGTGCAAAATTAACAGTTTAAAGTGAAATTCTAGAGGAAAAGCTATACACTTTCCTACTATTCCCTCAAAATATTTTACCTAAGATTTTCTGAGAAATTGGAGTTAGTATGCGCTTATTATCAATTTAGACGAGTGCATCACAACATCTCAATACTCTCAAGATACGATTCCATTGAAATTATCGCCCAGCCCTAACACACACACAAATTAAATGTTGAGGTTGTGTAAATAAAGGTTGTGCTACATGTATGTGTTGTAGTTGCACAAAAACATATTTCTGATGTTGTTTCAATTGTTGCACCATTGTTGCCACACATATGCTGCATACTTGCTTCTGTGAAGTGTGATTACAGAAGTGACAACTCACGCACACGCACACGCACACACACACGCACACACACACAAAAATGACACAAACATGTTCTTTCTCTGCGGCTTACATTGTCGAGGTCTTTGCGCAGGGCTATCTTGCTGCTGACTAGCTCGTGTGCCAGGTCGTCATTCTCCTGCTCCAAACGCATGTTCGCCTCCTGCAAACGACGGTTCTCCCGCTGGACGGAGAGAGAGGAGGAGGAGGAAGAGAGCGAGAGAGAGAAAGATTGCGACAGGAAAACAGAACAGGGTATGAACGGAGAAGAGGGGGAACAAGAAAGAGGAAGATAACAACAGGCGAAATGAGTTAATCATGAAGAGTTGCGAATGAATGTGTGAGCAGCTCTTCCTGGCTCAGTGCAACAATATACACAGTGAGACTGTGTGAGTGTAAAACTGTGATCAGGTGACATCAGGTGACAGCGTAATTACACAGTAAGTTGTCTGTAATGTTTAACAGGGGTATAACCTGTTTGTACATCATTAACAACAGCAACAGAGCTACATTTAAAAAAAAACACTGACATACATGTACAATCATTTCCCAGACATGACAAGCTAATGGGATAAAACATAGATGCTACAACATCTTTCAACAACTACTTTCAAAAACAGATTGGTGCAGTATTTTTTCTGTTTTGCATCGGGACTCAGTCTGTTATTGCAAATAATGCACACATTCTCATTTCTGAGTACATGCTTTTAATTGAAATATTCCTGCTCACATTCATTCTGGGAAAATAAGTTGAACGTTTTTCCTAATAATTTTGTTTTAATGCTCTTATGTGCTCGCTGAAAATAGGATGAATGGAACTGACTCAAATGTAAACAAACAGGAAAGGATTTAAATACAGAATTGCAATAGTGATAATCTGAAATGCGCTTAAGCACCTTAAAATGATAAAACTATGATAATTTGACTGCCCCAATCTGACAGCAGTCAACTTCATCAAATTGTGGCTTAATGTTTTGGTGTATGGAAATCCTTGTGAAAAGCGATAATTCAAACAAATGACCTCATTTGATATGCGGAAAGAAATATTGGTATACGGTTTGTTGGAAACATTTTTTTTAAACAAAGCAGAAGTTCAGTCGCTGTAATTGATGATCGTGTGCTTTATACAACCAACCCACTACCCTTGAGATGACGTATGGCACGTACAATTAATGGCTTTTGTGGTGCCATGTAGTTTTTCTTTGCTGAACAAGGACTGTCAAGGTCTACCACGGAAAAAAAATAAATGATTTATTCTGCTCACTGGAAAATCTGTCAGAATATGTTGGCTGTTTTAACACTATGTAGCGACAACATAGTAATATTAGCACAATCCATTATATCTACACCAAAGTGTAATGTTTTGGATACTAAAATAGTTTATTATTACTTATTATAAACTATATAAATATAAATCAAGACAACAAATAGTTGCTGCAACAAGGACAGAATATAAAGATTTCTGCTCTTGTCAGAAGAACCAGATCAGAGTTGCATGTTTTTAGAAAAGCAGATATAACTTAATATCACGTTTATGTTGTATGTGAAGTTTATTTACGCTTAATGTGCACAGGAGAATATTTTGTTTACCTCGTATCTCTCGATGGGGGCCTCCTGTTGCTCCTGCTGCTCCCTCATGGTGTGGTACTCCTTCTCAAATTTCTTCAGCTTTTTCTGGCTGATCTGTTGAGCAATGAGAGCAGACAAACATGTTTGGTACTCATCAACTATATCACACACACACACACACTCAATAATTACAATTATACACATGCAAAATATGAATATAATGAGCCCACTAGTCTTTGGCTCGAGCACTAAAGATGGCTGCCAGTGAAGAATCTTTCCCATCTTTTGTAAACATGCACACAAGATTGTTAATCTTTAGTTTAGTCCAGCATGATGTAATGTAACATGTTAAGAGATTACAGGCCCAATTTGCAACTGTTCATTTCTGTCTGACAAGCCGGTACTTTGGGACTTCACTGTTTTGTTGAGTTTTCAAAAGTTCTTCGATTTTTGCAAACATTTTAATTGTAAAGCTATGACAATATATAGTCATAGCATTTTGAAATTATTATTAACAGGCTGTTCCCTGAAGTAGATGTGGATTAGAACTTTAATGTCTGATTGAGTTAATGTATAGTACTTTCTAATCATGGGTTACATTCTATAATCAATTACACACTTTTGTAGCTTTTGCGTCATTTTGCTGTAATTCTGAAGGAAACTGAAATTGGTTTAGGTTGAAATAAGAGCAGAGTTAAAGGAAATGTAAACAAGTTTCTCCAGGCAGGTAAAACTAAATTGCATCAGTTCACACTATGGGTGTCACAATTTAAATTCTAAATAATTGAAAATCCTTTCAATACCTTTCAATTTAAATATGTTATTTAATTCATGGCCTTAGTGTGGTACATTCCCCAAAAACAATATGGCCGTCATACCACACTTGATACCATATATATCTTCTTAAAGAAGAATTTGAAAATGTGGCATAAAACCAACAATCTGTTGATCTTTACAAACGAAGACTTGCCAGTCTCCAGTCAGTGCTGGAAAAAAAAATGTGTTTCAATCGAAAATGTAATCGAAAGTCTATTTGAATCGTGGATGTGGAGAATCATGACGTCCCTAGTTCACATTATTTAACTGATGAACACAAAATTCAGCACACAGAGTTCAGGTACAGTGCTACACCTCAGATCGCTCAAATCAGCGAAACAGTGTCTCATTTAAACACACGCTTACAGAAACATTCATGCAGTTTTGCACACACACTGCATTTAGGCAATCTCATCAACAGGCCTTTCACTGCCCAGCTGCTGCCGTACATTGGGCTTTTTTTTTAAAAAGAGACAGCTCCCATACAATGAACACTATGTGCCTGATTTTCAGTATGAAAGAGAGACTTGCTTGTCCATTCTGTGGATTTGAATGCATCTAAATTACGGCTGCAACATGCACCGTTAATCTTTGCATGTACGCCTGCATATGCAATCACAGGTTTAAGTATTATACTGCAGTTTATCAGATGATCCAAATCCTCCCAGCACTCTTCATCTCAATGATGATGGCAGAACTGGGACAGCATGGCCCATATGTTGTCCTGTTTTCAGTGTGTCTCTCCCTGCACAATAACTAATGCTGCATGTACATGTCTGTGCATGCGTGCACATGGGAGACAGACAAAAGGAAGAAAAAGTACAAGAGGTCAGAGGAAAGTTGCCCATCCATGTCCATTCTCTCGCAGCCTTGACAGACAGCTGTGTCTCCAGAAGTTATTACTCAGAAAAGCAATTAAGGAAGCAGAGCAACCCCCGGCTCTCTCAAGCACAGCCATAATTTATAGACATAAAATATTTCTCATCTTACAAGTCTTAGATCAATTATAAATTAGCAAATTACCTGTGAAGTACCATCGGTTTTTGGGAGTTGGCGTCACGCAACCCCCCGTATCCATGGTAACCGCCCATGTAATCACCAGTCGAAATCAAAACTCTGCCATTTTGGCAGGAGGAAAGCGGCCGGGAGTATAAAGAGTCAAATGACAGTGAACGCGGTGGATAGCTGTGCTTCTGAACAGTCGAGGACACAGAAGCTAAAGACGCTCTAACTTCCGTTTCATCTCGACTTTAAGGGACAGCATTTTATTCCTAAAGATCCTGAAAGGCGACAAAAATGGATTACTGCCATGAAACGTGCTAGAAGCGAACAGAAGAAAACTGGTTGTGTCTAAAAGGTAACCCTAGATTTACAAGAACTGGCAAAAACTGGCAAAAATGGGCAAAAACTTTAATGCCACGACCAAGAAAACTGAGCGATGGGATCCCACAAGCAACGGATCTACTATCAGGTAACGCTTACGTTACACAATGCAACGCTAACATTAATATCTTATTTATTTAACAGGCTTTCATTACGGTTTCTGACATTTTTATTGCATTAAGGAAGGCGTGCTGTCTGCATTTTTGTATACATTTTACTAACCGATCAAGGTTACATTACCCTGCACATTGCATGTGCTGACATTAAGTGACACCCTTCCGTGACGACAAAGCAATCTTTAACCGGTAGACTCCAAAGCTGAATATTCATCACATCCATTCATTTTTTACTCGAGTTAACTATTCGAGTTTAATGCCAAATCTTACCAATCTAACCTTAACTATTTGAGTTTAATGTTTAACCATACCAATTTTTCCAAGGTTTAACTGTAGAAAAATACCAGTAGACAGCCATGAGGTAGACATACAGAGATGGAAACTAAAACACACAGGTAAACAAAAACTAAAGAAATGCATGCGCTCATGATTTTCCTTTAAATCCCCTGGGCAATTTGCATATATCAGCTTTAGAAGTCAAAAGGTTGAGAGAAGAAGAGAAAGTAGGTGTAACAACTACACACCGAGACAACATTAATGACCCTAGTTTGACCCAGAGATTGTCTCCTGAATACATGTTGTGACCTGACAGGAGTTTCAAACTGTGTTTGTCACATATTCACTTCAGAATTATTCAAATTATAATGACCTTTGACCACAATTACTAAGTAAAGTAGTTTCAAGAGTTTTTCCTCTTAATACCTCTACTAGAACTCACACAGGCACTACTTTTACTGTACTATATTTAAAATATACATACGCCATTTTCCTGATTCCTTAATATATTTAAAAACTCCATGTAACTAATATAGTTCTCCATCACTATGTGCTTTTTTTTTAGCATCAAAATATACATGGATACATCAAAGGTAATCACCCAAACTTTAAATCCTGTTTAAAACAGCACTGAGATATCTGAGCTAAAATGGGCGATAAAGTTAGAGCACCCAGCCGTGCAGAAAGATTTGTGCTCCAATCAGACGGCAGTATCATCAGTCAGCGAGGGCACCAGTAATCTGGTCAGTTAATCCCTCTATAGTGACTTCCAAGCTTCAGATTAGCCTACCTTGATTCAGATTTAATTCCCAGCTCCAACGCTCGCCGTACTCACTGAGGTCAAATCACTTCTTGGAATTATTTTCTCTTTGCACATGAAAAAAACTTCTTAAAACAGTAAACTGTAGGTCAGTGTGCATGTATGTAACTACACTGCAGGTATTTTATTCAAATGGAAACAAAGCACCCCTTAAAAATGGAGCATAACTAAGCTTAATAATTACACAAAACATACAATTTTATAGTGTCTTCTATTTGAGAGGCCTCATCTGCCCAAAACTCGTGATTTATGCTCAGAACTGATTCTTCTAAGATGTGTACTGAGACATCGTCGAGACTGCACACCAAGTCCACTCCCCTCTGATTTTGTTCCACGAGATTAGTCTCTGCTGCCCACCTGTCTGACTGAGATCCAAAAGGCTCAAATCTGTGCCCGTGCTGGCTCCTTTACAGAGTTTGTGCTAATAAATATCTCTCCCCAAAGTTACCTTCAAAAAGTCAGGCCCTCTAAACTAGGCCAGAATGTTCAAAACAGGTCAGGACACAGGTGTGTGTGTGTGTGTGTGTGTGTGCGAGAGAGAGAGAGAGAGATAGATAGATAGACAGTAAGAAAGAGGTGTGTGTGTGTGTGTGTGTGTGTGTGTGTTCATTTAAAGTTCAAAAGTGGCCCCTACTGGTATTTAAGTGGCACTGCTGGACCACAAAGAGGTTTATCCATTCATTCAATCCATTACATTTCATCTTGATAATGTGAGTTTTCTGTTTCAAATATTCTGAATATATTACTGTCGGAACATTTTAAGACCATTAGCTTTACCACATACGAGACTTGCATACAGTTCTACTTTTACTCAAAATGAAAATGAGGTTACTAACAACACTTTGAATAGAGAGGTAAACCAGGGGCTGTATTCATAAAGCTTCCTTGTCCAAAGAGTTGCTCCGAGTGACGAAATTCTAAGAAAATTCTGAGAATTGTGACGTTTTCTAAGCAAGTTAAGACTAGGTCCTGGTAAAGATAAAAGTTATTCACAAAGCATTTTAGCTCTTAAGAGAGTTCCTACTGTAAGGTGGAATAACTGTTAGGAGTAGGGGGAGCAGTAAGGACTTTTAAGAGACTTAAGAGTTTCTTAAGCAGAGGAGAAAATTAAAGAAAGACAAAGAAATATATTATTATAGAGAAATATCCTCCAAACGCTGAATAACAGTGAGTTAATTAAACGCTACAGATTTGGTCGTGCAGGGATAATGTTTGTGGTGGACATTAGTAACTACTAAAATTACCAGCATGGTAACATGGTAACATGTTACCATGGTAACATGGTAACAAACATAACTATCAGCAAGTGAATAGACGACTGTGCAAGTAGGCCTGTGTTTGTAGGCTGCTTTTAAAGTAGGCCTGTGGCTTACAATGTATTTAAGAGATGTCCATTACATAACATAGTATCCACAATGACACCAAGTCTTATTAGAGACTAAATTATATGATTAGAATTATGTCCATTATCACTAAGAGTACATTTCTCTTTTTTTTTTTTTGATCAACCAATCACAGCTTTTTAAAAGAATGAGTCATGCCTAGCAACATTTCTGTCCCTTCCTCCCTCAGAGTTGCTTGACAATTTTTCCAAATCACTCCTAAGCTAGGACTCCTTGCTAGATTTTAGGCTAAGTCAGGAGCTCTCTGAGAGTATTCTCACAATGTTTGTGAATGTGGCCCCTGAAGTCTCTGATGTTTGTATAAGGGATGCAACAGAACAGACACAGCTACTGTGAGTTGATAGTGAACTGAGATTCTATTCTTTTTTCTTTTTTTTTTTTTTTACTTTAAACTCACCTTCATGCTACAGGCCAGCTCCATCAGTTTCTTTGCGTTTTCCTCAGAGCGGTACCTCTTTGGAACCGGGACGCGAAAGAATTTGAGCGCACCCTCGAAGTCTGTTTGGATCAGATCGTCTTTTGATGTCTGAGGAAAAGAAGGATGGAAACACACAAGTACATTAGGAACTAATGTTTACACAGGCTGCAGTGTTGGGTGGACGGTTATTTCCCTTTTTGCAACATGATCAGCAGCACGATCCCCGCTGAACTGAGACAATTCTCTGAATTGTTAAAACAAACTAGATACGACAAATATCAAATATCTATTTAGAGTCCCTAAGTGCAAACTCAATCGTTTTACAAACTCATTTGTGCCTTTTTCCATCAGCCTTCTTAACAAGAACCACTAAACTGTGCAGTACTCCATAAGTGCAATGGAGTTTAGAGAGTTTACAGTTTTCAGTCATATGTGCAATATGTGAGGCTCTGTACAATATTATTTATTACAAGATTTCATCTACTGACTGTTTATTTTTTCCCTTACTATTTATTGCTATTGTTATTTTATTAACCATAGTTTTTATTACCGATTGTGATTCTCCTTCTTGATTTATTATACTGTAAT